>JAODAL010005735.1:0-140365 GCA_025379985.1 Phyllomedusa bahiana | reverse complement strand
AACATCTGCCAATCAGGCATTGGCCAGAATCTAAAGCCCCTCAGGGGGTCCTCCTCCCTGGCTTGCTTATCTTTGTTGTAGGCTGAGCTAATTAGCTGTATGACTGGGCTGACAGATCCATTCCCACTGCTTCTCTCTGTGAAACACACCCACCTACAGGCCAGCCAGAGCAAGCAGCAATAGCACAGGCATTCCTCTATTCACACACTCCCACCACCCTGCTGAATGCAGGGAACAACCAGCCATTATTCCATCTTACCCCAAATCTCTTCTTGTTGCTTTTATTTCTTTAGGTTTGACTATGAAACGTGCAAATCATAAGAATTTTTCAAATGACTACAATACGTCATTATTTATGTAGTTTGCGTCATCTTGGAAGTACTATTATATAAAACTGGTTCATGGGGTGCAGGGTAAAGGGAGATAAGCATCTGAGGCCAGTTCAAGGACTTTGCCTCCAACTGTGCTGCAGGTCGATGCTGTGTAATATGAAGAAAGAGAAAATAATAAATGCTTATACATAGTTGAGTCACATTGTTAGATACCAGAAAGTTCCAATTTCCAAAAAAAACCGCCTTTAACAGACAACAGAGATGGCTGTGGGGGGAGTAAATAAGGGGCTTTCCACGGGGCGTTTTTTGGTGGTTTTAATGCGCTCCATTTAAACTGCCTTTTTTTTTCCAGCAAGCCTTTCAGTTTTTCTAAATTGTTAGAAAGGTGTTTAAAAGAAAACGTAAAAATGACTGTGTTTGAAGTCTTGTGGAAACAAAACAAAATTCATTTCACTTCCAACAGTTTAGATAAGTGAAAGAAGCTTGCTGGTAATAAAACAGTTTAATTGGAGTGCATTTAAAAACTGCACCAAAAAAGCGCGTGGAAAGCCCCTTAATAAGGTTGGTAGGTTTTTAAGGTTTATATATTATTATTATTATTAATTATTTAAATTTTTAAAAAGCCATTGGTTTCCCCGGGGGCCTTACATTCGAGGGGGTTTTCATACATTACATAAGTCAAACGGGGACAGGATAAGGGAAAATGACAATTGGCACGAAGGGGAGAGAGGACCCTACCCCCGAGGGGGTTACAATTACAAGGGGGGGGAAGGAAGGAGGGGAGGGGCAGACAGTCGTAGGGAAGTAGTGAAAGTTTTTGTAAGGTTATAGGCAAGTGAAGAAATGGGTTTTTGGTTGCTTTTAAGGGTGAAAGGGGGGGGAGAGTCTGATGTGTTGGGGGCCGTGAGTTCCAGAGTGTGGGTGAAGCGGGAGAAGTTTGGAGACGGTTTTGTGTGAGGAGCTGATAAGGGAGAGCAGAGGAGAAGGTCCTTGAGGAGCGGGATGCGTGGGGGGAGATAAATTTTTAAATTAGGGGAGAGTGTTGGGGGGGGAGAGGTGGGAGGCCTTTTTAGGTCAGGTTAGTAGCTTAAATGAATTGTGGGAATGGAAAGCCGTGAAGGGATTGGCAGAGAGGAGAGGCAGAGGAGAGGAGGAGAGAGGTGGATAAGGGAAGCAGAGTTAAAGGGGTTTTGGAGGGGAGGGGTGCTAGTGGGGGGGCCCACTGAGAAGGGGATGTTGCAGTAGTCTAGGCGGGAGACGACAAGGCATGGCCGATTTTGTAGGTATAGCGAGGAATGGGGGATCGAAGTTTTTTTCGGTGGAGGTGGCAGGCAGAGGTAGGGTTTGGATGTGTGGTTTGAAAGATAAAGCAGAGTCTAGGATTACCCCAAGACAGCGGACTTGTGGGACCGGTGAAAGTGTAGAGCCGAAAGTGTAGAAAAAAAAAATAAGTATCTGAAGCCCTGCGTTGCAGTCTGGAAGGTATGTAGAGGAGGATCCATTTAGAGAACACTATGATTGAGGTGGTCCCACAGATGCATTTTTCGTCCGGGATGCAGTGCGTGTCCCGTCCAAATAAATACCAGGTCTGCCTCTGCCACATTTCCAACAACCAATATTATCAAACCACCTACTTTGGGACACCCCACTGATGTCTTGTAGGCAGCCTGCATTTTACAAGACTAATTGGCAAGGATTATTGCTCCACTATGACTCACAAACATTAAGTAAACTGCATGACGAGGGTCCCGGGGGATATTCGGTGTTTAAATTTTGTGATTTTCTGTCACACGCCCAATGTACATCCATTTTAGTGAAGAGAAATATGGAATAAATTTTTCAATAAGCTACAAGCATCAATCTTATTATTTGGGAACAAAGCTGCTGGAATACCAAAGGAACTTTTCTGCTTTGTTCCTCTATTAAAAATACAACAAATTAAACCAAAAACGGCATCTGTGCAATTTATCCCTCACATTTAAAAAAAGAGAAGAAGACCTGCTAATTAGAAAATGACTTTTACCTTAAAGGTTTTCCTCAAACTACATTAAAATTCTCTGATTTAGCCTTATTTGGTTTCATACGAATTTTAGGATTGCTTTTTCTACTGTTCTTTAAAAGCTGCAGTTGAAGCCCGGTCTGTAGCTATAGCAAAGTATGACAGCTTCAGGAGGATTGAAAAAAAGGTTGTGCTTTAAACCGTGCTGGCAGCTTATTATGAGAGATTGAACAGGTTTTGTATTATGTGACCTGAGGATTGATGCAGGGAGTACAAGAGGGGATATCTAGAATTGTGGACACTGTTAATGGAATATATGCAAAGTGAAATTTTTTTGCAAGATCTTTAACTAAAAAAACAAACTTGGTTTGGGCACCTTTTTAAATAATCCCCAAATGTTACTGTGATTTTTTACAAGTTTTAATATTTTTCATATAATTAGCATAAAATATTAAAAAAAATTCAAAAAAATTTCAAAACTTGTACTCGTACTTGCGGTGCACGGAAGATCACAAACTACAAGTACAATGAAAGATTTTTTCTTAAAATATCTCTGCAACAATCAGTAATAAGAGCAATGCTGTTAGTAGCTCTTAATTAAATAAAATGAAACAACAATAATAAAAACTACTATCAGAACAGCAAAATACATCTGAAAGAGAAGCTGTCCCTTTCTAGTTCAGCATACCTGTATCCAAAATGGCAAGAGAAACCTTTGAAGTAATCCTATAATCCCCCCTTTTAAAATATTAATAAAAAAAAATAATCAAATCATGCCCTTTAGTAGAAAGGTGTTTTAAATTTAGCCTGGTTGTTTTCCCGGGCCAAAAGCGCAGGTCCCTTATCTTTTTTTAAAAAGAGGGAAAAAAGCCGGGGATGTTTTTTTGGTTTTTAAATTTGAAAATAGGAAGGCAACACTTTGTCAATCAGCAGATACTGCCGTGAAAATTGAAGCCTTTTCTGCAGATGCAACTTCAATGGCAGAGGTGCAGAAACCATCCGTCTTGTTGTTTTAGAAACGTCTGGCAACCTTAATTTTGACAGTAAGCTGTAGCACTGTAGGTTGTCCACCCCCGGAAACCCCTTTGTAGCAAGTTCACTATATTTCATTTGCGAAACGGGCCCCGCATTTTTAGGCCCAACTTTTTTACAATGGGGGCCATTGACCCCCTCACAAAAACCTTTTTCCCCCAGCACATTTCCCAAAGTTAAAAAATTGTATAGTTTCAGAAATACTGCCAACCTTGCCCCCTGAAGCCAATAATCAGCCCTTTCTGCATCTCTGATAAATCACCCCTTTTACCCATGACCGCAAGAGGGTTTAGGGGGAAGAAAACGTATTGTTTTACCTTTATACCCACCAAAGCCAGATCCCCCACATGACCTTTTTTGTAAGCTTTGCGTGTAAAACTGCGAAAGGGTTTTAAAATTAATAAAAATTTGGGCCCTGTTTTAGTACTACTTTAGAACAAAAAATAGTAAACCCTTTCCCACACTAAGGTTTGGGGGTTTAAACCTGGTTTTTCTTTTCATTAGGGGTTTTTACCCCAAAAAATTTTGGGACGCCCAAAAAAATACTTACGGGAAAAATTAAAAAGGAACCAAAAAAAAATTAATATTTGGTAGTTAATTTACAGCACCCCTTTATAAAATGATTCCAAAAGGGTCCTTTTTTTTGGATAAAAATTTTTTGAATAAAAGGTATTGTAACTTTTACAAAAGTCAGGAGAAAGGGAGGGTTGTGTGGGCCGGGGGAGGACACGGCTGTAGTCGACAGCATGCGACCTCCCTCTGCTCACGAGTGGCTGAGCACACTGCCAGCTGCAGCCATGCCCTCCCAGGTCCATACATCTTTCTCCTTCAATTCGCAAAGGTGAAGGCCCCCCTGGGGGAAAAAATTTTGTGACAAACCCGGCCCCAGTGTGGCCCCAATACAGGGCCCCATGTAAATCAATGTATCCCAATGTTTGTTTTACCTGCTCCAGTTTCCACCCAAATTTAAAACAGCCCTTTTTTAAAATTTCCCTTTTTAAAACCCAAGGGGGTTTAAATTTTACACTTTTAAAACAAAAGAAACTTGGGGTATTTTTTTTAACTATCTGACATGAAAATCGAAAACCCTTTACCCTTTTTGGGTTTAAATTGGGGAAACCCAAAAAATTTTTTTAATTTTTCCCAAAATCCCAAAATTTAATGGGGAGAAAATTTAAATTTTAAACCCATTTTTTTTTATTTTTCTGAAAAGGGTCAAAAGTTTAAAATCACTAGCAAAAATATGCTTTAAAAAATTTTGGGGGCCCCCCCCAAAATTGATGATGTCTGTTTTTGGGAAGCATCTGTTTGGTTTTTGGAAAACAGCTGAGTTAATTAGAGAACCCTGTAGATGTATTTTAATAAAAAAAGGAAATTTTCAGTGCTTTCTATGTGAAAACATCGGGGGAAAGCCCTAAAAAAAATCACCCAAGATTTTCAGGAAAAAAATTTTATGGATTGCAAATGTCTGGATGATTTGGGTAAAAATTTCCAGATACCTAAAGGTCCCTCATTCTCTGTACAAACAATTTTATACCCCAAGTAAAAAACAAGATGGGAATGTCCAGCCTTCATTTTGCTCGGAAGGAGGGGGGTTTTCTGTGTTCAGAGAATGAACGTGTTTTGGATCTGACATTTTGCAAACCCAAAACCAAGAAAAAAAAGCAAAAACCTTGTAAAGATGGGTTTGGAAAAGCGGGGAAAGGGATTGTATTATTATCCACAGGGGAAACGAGTTTTGTATCAACAGGGGTGAAAGCCCACTCTGCCCAGGATGAAGCATTACCCCAAAAAGGGAAACCCATTTTTAAAACCCAGTTTACTTTTTTACAAATGCAACAGGAAAAAAGGAACCTAAATTTTCCGGGGGGACTTTGTTTTTGGGGTTTGGGACGAAACTAAAATTAAACCCCTGTTTGGACATAATGACCTTTTCTTTTTTAAATTTTGGGGGGGGAAAAAAGGGAAGAAGCTTTAAAGCCTAATAAACCAACTAAAACTGTGATCACTTAGGGGGGGCCCCAGCATCATGTTGTGGGGTTATTTTCCCTGCAGGGGGGAAATTATTTCCCACTTTAAAAAAATAGATGGCATAAATGAAGAAAGATTATTTTTTACTGAATTTTTTAACCCCTCAAGACATCAGCCGGGAATTTAAAGCTTGCATGAAAAGGGGGTTTTCCCAAAAGGGGACAATGCCCTGAAGTACTGCCAAACTGGATAAAAAAGTGTTTAAGGAAAACCCCAAGTCAATTTTTTGGGAGTGGCCTTTCAAAAAAGCCCTGATCTCAATTTTTGGGAAAATTTAGGGGGAAAAGCTGAAAAAAAAAGGGGAATTTTGAGAACAGGGACCTACAAACATGGCTCAGTTACACCAGTTTGTCAGGGGGGAAAAGGGGCCCAAAATTTGTTCCAATGATTGTGAGAAAGCTTTTGGGAAAGGGTTTTCCAAAATGTTTTTTACCCCAAATCATTTCAGTTTTAACCCCCCTTTAAAGGGCCCAGCCCTTTTTTTGACCCCTTTTGAACAGCCCTTTTTTGAAAAACTGACTTGTTTTTAATTTAAAGTGAGAATTTAAATTTTTGACCCCTTTTACCCCATCCATGTTTTCAGAGATTGTTTTTTCGTGAAAAAAATTTTTGCTTTAAGGTTTGTAAGAAATTTTTATCCATACAATCCTTGGTTTTTTGTGAAAAAATTTTCAAATTTTTATGAAAAAAATTTTGGAAAAAAAATTTGCGATTTTGGGAAAAATTTCAAAATTTCTGTGTGCAAAAAAGATAATTTTTTAACCACAAAAAGTTTATAACCCGCATCTACCATATGTCTTTCTATAGGGTTTGGCATTAAATTTTTTAAATTTTCTTTTTTTTTTTTTTTCGCAGTAGAGGGCCTTTAAAAAATTTTAGTTTGTAATTTCTCAATTTTAGGGAAAATTTTTCAATATACATTTTTTTAGGGGGCCCCCCTCCAGTTCTGACGTGGGGTTTGGGGGCCCCGCAAAGTTTTGGGGGACCCCCAAAAGTGCGCCATCTGAGAAAAATAGAAACCCCCAAGTTTTTTTACAACAATATTTTTTAAAATTTGATAAACCCCCCAGATATTTCCCCAGAAATTAAAGCAAAAGTGGGGGGTGAAATTTCAAAAAATTTCCCCTTTTTTTTCAGAAATTTTTAATTTTTATCCAAATTTTTAATGGTATACGGTAAAAGTGACTAGGTAAAAGCAAACCCTTTTAAAATCCAAATTCCCCCAGGTTGCGTTTTCAGAGATATCCCATATGTTTGGGGGTAGGCAAATTTATTTGGCTCAACCTTTAAACCCCAGGATAGGAGGGAAGGGACCTTTCTTACTTGGGGGGTTTATTTTCAATAAGATTTTATTTAGGCGCCCCTTTAAAGGGTTTTGGGGGCACCCCAAAGTGCCTTTAAAAATTAAATTAAAAAAACCCCTTTAAAAAGATGCTTTTTGGAAACTAAACCCCTTTTTTTAATTTATCCAGGGGGGCTTTGAGGGATTTTAAAAACCCACACGTTTATTCCCAAAATTTTTTTTTTTGATAAGGCTAGGGAAAATTTTAAAAAAAAAAATTTTCCCAATTTAAACGAATTTTGCTTTAAAAAGTTTATATATATTCAAGGAATCGGGAAAAAAAAAACCCCAAAAAATTTGTTAAAACTTTTCTTCAGTTCGGGATACCCTTTCATGTGGGTTTTTAAAAAAAGGGTGTTTTTGGGGCCCATTTGGAGGGCCCTTTTTAAGGGAAAGGGGGCGCTATTTTTGGGTTTTTTGGGAAGCAGATTTTGGTGGGGCCATGTCGCATTTGCAAAGCCCCCAAAGTAGCAAACAGGCCCAAAAACCTTCCAGAAATCGCCCCCTTTTGGAAATTTAAACCCCATCGGGATTTCCTTTAGGGATGTTTTTCTGCTTTTTTGGCACCCCAGGTGTTTTCCCTAGGGGTTTTTTTTTTTGCATTGTTTCAAAAGAAAATGGGGGGGGGGGGGGCGCAGGGTTCCGGGGCATTTTTTTTTTTAGTTTAAATTTTTTCAGCATTCCTTCCCCTTTCCCGTGGTTTAAAAGATGTGATAAAAATTTATTTGGGGGTCGGTACAATTTCAATGATTTAGATTTTATTTTAGTTTTTTCTGTTTTTTATTTTTTCACAGTAGAAAAAACGTCTATAAAAAAAAATTTCCCCTTTTTTAAGTTTGTCCTATTCTGAAGCCATTTTCTTTTTTTTTTTGCTGTGTCCGGCTTGGGGATGGGCCCCTTTTTTTTTGCCGGGGGGGATGAGTTGAAGGGTTTTTTTTGGTACCCCCATGGGGTGCTATGATGTATGTTCCCCTTTTTATTTAAAGGGTTTTTTTTGAGATTTTTTTGAATAAAAAAAAAGAATCTTGGTAGGGTTTTTTAATTTTTTTTTTTTTATAGCGGTCCCCTGTTGGTATATAAAGACTTTTTGGTTTGCTTTACTCAGAGGTCCAAAACGATTAACCAATTTCCCCAAATTTTTTATATTTTTTTTTTGTTTTATGCTTTTATACAATTAAAAAAAAAATTTTATTTTAACCAGGTAAATAAGTTTTTGCATCGCCATAGTCTGGAGCATAACTTTTAAATTTTTCCCCGTGCTTGGAGCTGTGTAAAGGGGCTTGTTTTTTGCGGGGATGGTTGGGGTGGGTTTTTTTTAGTATTTTTCTTTGGGGGGGGGCAAGGGTTTTTGCGCTTTTAAAAACCTTTTTTTGGAGGGCCCGGGTGAAGGGAAAAAACTGCAATCCTAGTAGTGTTTTTTATTTTTTTTTTTAAAAAGGGCTCACCCTGCAGTTAAACTGTAATTTAAATTTGGTTTACTCTTTGGGTGCTACGATTATGGGATTTCCCTTTTTTTATATAGTTTTTTTTTTGGGTTTAAGCACTTTAAAAAAAAAAGGGAAAAATGTTTTTAGTGTGTAAAACAATAATTTTTTTTGAAACGCTATCTTTGGAGCTATAATTTTTTATTTTTTCCGGGAAACAGAGCTGTTTAAGGACTTTTTTTTTTTCGGGAGAAAATTTATGTTTTAATTGGTTTTTTAAAATTTGGCGTTTTTTTTGGGGTTTTTTTTTCGCTTTTTATTCCAAATTTTTTGTGCTGGGGGGGGGATTTTGGGGGGGTTTCATTAATCTTAATTTTTGGGGAGTTTTTTTTTTTTTTTTTTTTTTCGGCGTTTTTACCCTACGGGTCAATTTTAAAATGACGATTTTAGGGCAGGTCGGGTTTCACCGCGGCGGGTTAACCCAAAAATGGGTACTTTATTTATTTTTTAATTTTTTATTGGGGGCGGTTTTGGGGTTTGGGAAAAAGGGGAAAAAAAAAAAGGGGGGTTGGTAACCGTATTTTTTTTTTTTTATTTTTCGTGTTTGTGTTTTATTGTTTTTCACTTTTTTATTTTTTTTTACCCTTTTTTAGTTATTTTTTTTTCCTTTCCCCCTAGGGGATTTTTAATGAAGAGATTTTTAGAACCTCTCATTCAATAGGAAAACGTACTTTCCCTGGTTTTTTCCCCAAAGTAAAACGCGGGCTTACATTCTTTTTTACCCCCAAAAAATTTCCCCCTATGTCTTCTTTCGGGGTTTGCTTATTTGGCAGGTATATGGGCCCCCTAGGCAGGGAATTTGGGCAGGTGTAGGCAGGGTATAGGGCCGGGGTTTTGAGGGGAGGTATAGGGGAGGTATAGGCACTGAGGCAGGTATAGGCAGCGGGAGGCGGTATAGGAGCTGGTGGCAGGTATAGGGCAGGTTTTTTAAAGGGAGGTATTTAAAGGGAGCTTTTAGGCAGGTTTTGGGCCCGGTATAAGGCCCGATATAGGCGGGTGTAGGCAAAAAATTTTCAAAATAAAAAAACAAAACAATTTAAATTACCTGGATCCCCGCTGCTCCGTCTCCCGCGCTCTCGGGTCTGCTTATCTTCTTGCCGGCACAGGGGGTGGGGGGAATTTATCAGGGCCCGCGCACGCGCGTGATGAAGGGAGCCCCGGACAGCCCCGAGTCTTGCGGTCGCCTGGAGGCCACTGCGAGCACGGAGCGCTGGCTCTGTGCACCCTGCCCGTGGTATCACTTCACCTATATGCGCTCCGGACGGTAGTCGCTACTTTAGGTGAAGGAATCTCCGCGGACAGTTTTTGCCCGGGCCAGCGCGAGCACCCCAACGACACTGTGCGCTGTAAACACGGGCATTCAGCTATATGCGCTTCCCCTGAGGAGCCGCATATAGCTTGAAGCGTCACCTATCACGGCGCCCGGCCATCGCAATTGCAGCGCTCCCCCGAGACGCAGACAAAGTAAAATTTAATATCGTTCTACTTTCGGGGTATGCTTTACATTAGTCACACCTACCCTAAAATCCCCCGCTACGTCTTACTATAGGGGGGTGTCTCTTCTTACTCGATCGGGGGGAAAAACACGGTAGCTTGGTTGCTATGACTTGGTTCCAATGGTAATGTCAGTCCACGATGCCGGGACATGCCCACAGGGCACGGCCGGTGGCATCGTTAACGTCACAAGACAACCGGAAGGCATTTATGACACTCAGTGCTGTCTTAGGGAAGGAGGAGCCTGCACAGACTAGCGATCCTTGCGTGCTGCCGCGACAGAGATGCTGGAGGAGCGATCTCCACTCCTGCGCCATCTTAGTTTATTGCGACCGATGGTAGCGAATAATGTAAGGGGGTTTTAACCGACCCCCCCCCCCTGTAAATCTTACAACTTGACAACCCGCGCGATCAGCGCGAACTCTGCTTTAGAGTTCGCGCGATCCTTGGACGTATCCATAAGTCCGGTGCGTTGAACACCCAAACCTTCTGGACGTTATGGATACGCCCACATGGTCGAGAAGGGGTTAAGGGCCACAATGCTACAAAATACCTAAATGAAATGTATAGAAAACTTTTGACTTTGAAAGCAAGTAAATTAAATTGACTTAAAAATGCTCCTCACAATATTATAGGCCTATTGGCAAATATAAATAATTTTGGATCCTAATTGACCTATTAAAATGGGTTAAGTCTCTAAGATTTAATATGATTTACGAAGTCAGTTAGTTGAGGGGGGAGAAAAACATGCAGATGTGTCTTTTTATATAGTGTATGTAAACTTCTGGTTTCAACTGTACGTCATTATACTAGCCTTTAATCAAGATGGTGCGCTACAACTTTCGAATATCCCTTAGCTAACTGTAAGTAAGCAAAAGCAGGGCAGCAGGTGGTGCTCATGAGGGGCTTTTAAATATATATGTCCACTTCAAATTATACATTTTATATAAATAAACAAATCGCTATTAGACAATGTTTTATCTATAATACCTTTAAATAATGGTCATACGGTTACCAAATAATGCTGCAATCCAAGGAACAAATATTATCACCATGGTGTTAATGGACAAACCCAGCATCCAAAGTCCAATATTATTAATAATACCACAAAAAAAGACCAAATAATACAACAACACTATGACCACATATCACCCCTATGTACAGTGGGTTTCAAAAGTATTCATCCCCCTTGAGCCACAAACTTAAATGTATTCATATTGATATTTTGTGTGTCAAAATGTGTAAAGAAATAAGTGTGATGTGCATATGTATTCAGCAACCCCCTGAGTTAACCCCTTAAGAACCCTGCGATATTTTTTGTTGACACGTTCGTTTTTCCCTCCTCGTCATCCCAGAGCCATAACTTTTTTTTATTTTTACACCTTCATTAGACCTTGGGGGGCTTCTTATTTTGCGGGGATCAAGATGGTGAATTTTCTAATGGTGTTATGTCAATGTACTAATAAAACATAGGACTGGGGGCGGGCACAAAAAAATTTATAAGTGGGGACAAATTGTCGGGGAACAAAAAACGGAATTGCACCCCATATTTGCAGAGTTTTTTGCTTTTTACGGCGTTCATATGTCGGTAAAAATGATGTGTTCTCTGTATTTACATGTTGACTATACTTCCGGCCATAATTTATGCGGTTTCGTACCGTTAATAAAATTTCCCAAAACATTTTCTATTTTTTGAAATTTGCGACCATCGGGTCGCCATTTTGTGCCAACAAGTAATTTTTGTACTAAAAACTACCGACGTCCAAGCGATAGTCGGCATTTTTTTTGTGGGAGGGAAGTGTACTTTTTTATTGTAGCAGTTTGTAATGCATGCAACACTTTTTTGATACACTTTTATCTAACATATTTTTCTAGCGACCACAAAAATGACCTAAAAAAAAACGCCAATTTTCGCCGTTTGGAATTTTTTTTCTTCTATGGTGTTCAGCGTACGGGATAAATTGATGTTAATATTTTATTGATCCGGATTTTTCGGACGCGGGGGGGGGCGTTATGAATAGATGTGTAACTTTTTTATTATTTTATGTTTTTATTGTTAAATTGAGGGAAAGGGAGGTAGATTTGTACTTTTATTACTTTCTTTTTGTACTTTAAAACTTTATTTATTTTTTTTACTTTAACATTGTGCCCCCTTTGGCAGCTTCACCACTAGGGGTCGCGATCATTAATCAGACTAATGCATTACTTAGACAATGCAATTTGGCTGTACTAACGATGGCGGTTTCACCCAATCTTCCTGCCATGGGGGCCGGAAGTCTGGCAGGCTCGGCATCTTGGCAGTGATGGGAGCCTTCACAAGGCTACCCGCTGCCATGTCCGATCGCAATGAAGAACGGTGCACCGTTTTTCATCCATTTAGACGCCGTGGCCCTGTTTGCCATGGCATCTAAAAGGTCTCTCTTTACAGAACGGGCGGGCAGGACAGCAGCTCCCCATCCCCACCCCCTCCACCCTGTAATGCCAGGTGTTAGCTGCTGATCAGCCACTAACAACCCGGCAGCTGTGTGGCGGGGTCACGGAGCAATCCCGCCGCAAAGCCCCTTAGCGACCCTGGAAGGTACTCATACGTCCAGGGTCCTTAAGGGGTTAATACTTTGTAGGTTCACCTTTAGCTGCAATGACAGCTACGAGTCTGTTGGAGGATGTCTCTACCAGCTCTGCACATCTAGAGGCTAGAATGTTCGCCCATAGCTTTAGCTCAGTCAGGTTGGTTGGTGAACCTCTTTGAACGAAATATTTCAAGTCCATGCCACAGCTTGTAAACTGGGGGGTTTAGGTCTGGACTGTGACTGGGCCATTTTTACATATGGATATGCTTTGCTTTAAACCATTCCATTGCAGCTTTGGCTGTATGTTTAGGGCCGTTGTCCTGCTGGAAGTTGAACCTAAGCCCCAGTCTCTAGTCTTTTGCAGCCTCTAACAGGTTTTCACCAGGATTTCCCCTGTTTTTAGCTCCATCCATCTTCCCATCATCTTGACCTGCTTCCTGTCACTGCTGAAGCAAAGCCTCCCCCAGCATGATGCTGCCACCACCATGCTTAGGTGTGTTTAAGGTGATGTGCAATATTGTTTCCAAACATAGTGCTATCCACACACCACTATCATAGTGTTGCAACATGGGGTATTAAGAGTTTTTTTTGAATTTCTCTGAAGAGAGATCGAGTGGTAACGTGTGGTGGAAGATGCTATATGAGTCGGGCCTCTTACGTTAATCTTCACTTCATAAGGTTAAACAGGTTCCACTGTAATGTAGTTTAATAGGATTTATTCAATACAATTAACTCCGCAAGAAAACATCAATGGTGACAACAATTAAATGCTTCCTGGCATTCACACAGTCTGACTGCTTTATACAAGTGGGGGAATAAGCTCACAGGTACCTGAGTCTCACCAGTCATATCCTGCAATTCACCTGGTTCCCACTGACTTTGTCTGCTCTGTCTGATCGGCTGAAGTCTCTCCCCTTTAAGTGAATCCAGCTTCTGTGCTCTAATCGTTGGCTGCAGGACTCTGTCTTTTCTGTCACTGTTTCTATCTCACACACCAGCAGCTTCCATCACGTGCTGAACACAGACTAGACTCTTTCTAGACACTTCTATCCCTAAGCCCTCCTCACCCAGCATGCACCCTCCAACTGCCAAACTGAGGATAATTATATTTAACTTTGACAATTGACAATCAAGCCCACTCCCCCCCCCCCCCCCCCCCCCCCATCCCCCACCCACCACACCCCCTCCCCCCCCCCCCCCCCCCCACCCCGCCACCCCCACCCCCCACCCACCACTGGGTCGCCAAATTAGCATTGGCTCTTTAGGCCAAATAAGTATAAATTTGGTTATCATATTAACACGGCACCTTTCTTCCCATGCTTGACTGTGTCTCTGAGGAACATAGCTTTTTGCAAACTGCAAATGGGATTTTTTTTGGCTTTCTTCTTGCCACAATTCTATAGAGGCCAGATTTGTGGAGTGCATGACTAATAATTGTACTGTGGGCACATTCTACACACACATAGAGCTGTGGATCTTGCAGCCTTCTCCCAGATAAACCTTGGGCCTCTTGGCTGTTTCTTTAATCAGTGCTCCCCTTCTCTGGGCTTCCCTTGTCCTAGTAGGTTAGCAGTTTTGCCATACTCCTTCCATTTACAGATGATGTATTGAACAGTGCTCCATAAGATGATCAGAGCTTGGGCTATTTTTTAAAACCTAAACCCCCCGGCAAATATAGTTATTGCCACAACTTTATCCCTGACCTATTTGGTGTGTTTCTTGGTTTCCATAATGCTATTTGATTACTAGTGTTCTTTAACAAACCTCTGAGGCATTCACAAAACAGCTGTAGTTATAATGAGAACAAATTACAAACAGATATACCTATTTACTAATAAGGTAACTTTTAAAGACAATTGGTCTCACTGGGTTTTATTTTAGGGGTACCAGAGTACAGGGGACTGAATACAAATGCATGCCACACTTTCAGTTTTTTAATTAGCAAAAATCTGGAAAAGCATGTATAATTTCTTTTACGGTGCTTTCACACAGCGCGTTTTTGATGCATTTTTTTGCATTTCTGCTTCTTTGTGTTGCTCTGTCACATAAAATATCATTAAAATACATTTATGTTTGTGGCTGTAACGTTTAACCCCTTAACACCGAGGCCTATTTTTTTTCACGTTTATTTTTCCCTCCCTGCCTACCCAGAGCCATAACTGTTTTATTTTACATAGACATATGACGGCTTTTATTTTGTGGGACAAGATGTACTTTCTAATGGTATCGTTCATCGTACCATAGAATATACTGAGAAACAGCAAAAAAATCTAAGTGGGGCAAAATGTGAAAAAAAAAACGTACTTATGCCATGTTTGTTGGTGTTTTGCTTTTACGACATTCAATCTTCAGTAAATATAATGTGTTATCTGTATTCTACAAGTTGATACGCATCCAGCAATACCAAACATGTAGGATTTCTGTTCTGTTTTGGTAGTGTAAACATTCTCTGATTTTGAAATTTGCACCAAGAACCCATTTTCGGTGACCAATAACTTTTCGGTACTAACACCTACAGACTTGAGTAAGCTGGCATTTTTTGCGGGATGAAGTGTACTTTTTATTGCTAGCAGTTTGGAATTTTAAAGGGAAGTGAAATGACCAAAAAAAACACTATTTTGGTGTTTGGAATTTTTTTTCTTCTGAGGTGTTCAGCGTACGGGATAAATGATGTTATATTTTAATTGATTGGACTTTTACAGATGCGGCGATACAAAATATGTGTATCTTTATTATTATTATTATTATTATTACATTTTTTTATTTGCAAAATGGCAAAAGGGGGCGTGATTTGAAATTTAAATTTTTTTTTATACTTTGAAACATTGTTTATTTGTTTTTTTTTTCCTTTAACTTTGAGTCCCCCTACAGTTATTCACCACTAGGGGGCGTGATCATTTATACAGCCTAATGCATTGTATATGTGTAACTGATTGGAGTGGGTGAGCACTGCTAATGACATCACTCAATCCCTTCTGATTAGAAGATATAAAAAAACTAGAATATTTCTTAGATCTTTTTGCCCTTCTTAGGCTATGTTCACACATTAGATTTTTCTAAATGGAAAAATCTAATGTGAAATCTGAGCCAGAAATCCAAAGCGATACCCTTGGATTTCTACCACGGATTTAAACTTTGCAGAGGCTGCTTTCTCCTCTGACTTGGGCAAATCTATGTCATTGCTTCTCTAGGTGTAATCCAGTGTTTCTCATCTCCAGTCCTCAAGACCCACCAACAGGTCGTGTTTTCATGATCTCCCACAGAATGCACTGACAATAATGATATCACCTGTGCAATACTAATTATATCACCTGTGCAATACTGAGGCGATCCTGAAAACTTGACCTGTTGGTGGGTCTGGAGGACTGGAGTTGAGAAACGTTGTCAGAATCTGCTTTAGAGAATGTATATCCATTCTTATTTTTAAATCTGAGATGAACTACAGTGCAGATAGCCCATTTAACCCCTTAAGGACCAGGCGTTTTTTTTTTTGGGTGACACGTTCGTTTTTCCCTCCTCGCCTTCTGAAAGCCATAACTTTTTTATTTTTCTGCCTACATAGACACATGGGGGCTTTTATTTTGCGGAACAAGATGTACTTTCTAATGGTGTTATTCACTATACTATAGAATATACTGGGAAACCGCAAAAAAATTCCAAGTGGGACAAATTGTGAAAAAAAATGTATTTTCGCCATGTTTGCGGGGGTTTTGCTTTTACGGCGTTCAATCTTCGGTAAATATAATGTATTATCTGTATTCTTCAGGTTGTTACGCATCCGGCAATACCAAACATGTAGGGTTTCCGTTATGTTTTGGTACCGTAAAAAAATTCCAAACATTTTCTATTTTTGAAATTTGCGCCATGGCGCCATTTTGTGCGACCAATAACTTTTTTGTACTAACACCTACGGACGTCAGTGAGGGGGCATTTTTTGCAGACTGAAGTGTACTTTTTATCGCTAGCAGTTTGGAATGCATGCGACTTTTTTGATCATTTTTATTCCATTTTTTGAGTGACGTAAAATGACCAAAAAACGCAATTTTGGCGTTTGGAATTTTTTTTCTTCTACGGTGTTCAGCGTCAGGGATAAATGATGTTATATTTTTATAGATCGGACTTTTTCAGACGCGGCGATACCAAATATGTGTAACTTTTTTATTATTTTAATGATTTTATTTGTAAAATGGGGAAAGGGGTGTATTTGAACTTTAATACTTTTTTTTTGTACTTTAAAACTTAATTTTTTTTTTTTTTTACTGTAACATTGAGGCCACCTGTGGTACTTGACCACTAGGTGGCGCGTTTGTTAATTCAACCTAATGCATTGCATAGGCAATGCATTAGGGTGTACAAAGATGGCGTTTTCCCCACTTCCTGTCTGCGGACGGAAGTGGGGCAAACCGGCCAGGGTAAGTGACGGGAGCCTTCCCAAGGCTCCCCACCACAATGCCCCGGTGTCGTATCGGCGCAGCAATAGCTGCGCTTATGCCGATCACCGCACCGATCGCGTTAATTCAGACGCCGGCCATCTTTGCCGCGTGTCTGATGGGTTTAAACACGCCAGCGGGCGGAGCCACCCGCCGGCGCTGTTACTGCCGGGTGTTAGCGCGATTTGCCGCTAACACGCAGGCGGTTGTGCGGGGGGGTCGCGGAGCGATCCCCCTGCAAAGCCCCTTAGCGGCCCTGGGACGTACTGATACGCCCAAGGTCGTTAAGGGGTTAAATGAATGGGATTTGGTTTTCATGTGGATTTTTACGTGGAATGTAATGCAGAATGCGTATCAGTTCCCCAATAACCCCTTAAGCTGAACGCCTGAAAAGTAGTTTATGACCAGAACTTTTTTTAGTTTGTGCCTCCTCGCGTTTCAACAGTTGTAACTTTTTTTTATTTTTTCAATGACTCAGTTGTATGAGGCCTCGTTTTATTCAAGACAAGTTGTACTTTATGGGAGAATAGTTTAAATTCACTTATAAATAATTGCAGATTTTTTTAAAAAAAATCCTATGAAGGGAGAACTGTTTTACTTTTTTCTTTTTTTTTTTTTTTACACTTGGTAATGTATTAGCATATTCATATATGCTAATACATTATAATCTGTGTCAGTCTGACACAGGCAGTGATCAGGGCTTGTCACACAGACAACCCTGGGGCTAATCTAGGTCCCCAGGGCTGACTGTGCAGCCGTTCCCCGGGCTCTGTTGGATCACTGGGTGTTCCGATCACCCAACAGAGCAGGGAAACCCTTTGATTGCGCTGCGGTGACGAACTGCGGCAATCAAAGGGTTAAAGCACCGGGATGCAGAGGTTTCCCCCGCTATCCGATGCTCTGGGATCAGGGCTGTGTAGTACAGCCCCGATCTCAGCGCTGCTGCGGCTCCGGGAGCCGCTAACTCCGATGTCTGCAGCTACGCCAAAAGACGTCGCTGCAGACGAACGATCTGAAATGCCCACCTTCAAAATCTGTTGGGTAAACATAGCCTAAATATTGAGGAACACACACTTTCCCCTATTAAATACTCTATCTAGACAAGCAATTTAAAAGGTTACTCCTCTTTGGACAATTCCTGAGTCCCTTGATAATAAACTGATTACCCCATGCTGAAACCTCAGCAATTGGTTGTGATCTGTGTGAAAACATGGTAGAACAGGTTCAAAGGTGGGCAGCAAAAATAATAAAAGGCCTGGGTGGACTGCAATACCCAGAAAGATTAGAAAGATTGGGTTATCTAGTTTAGAGAAAATATGGCTTCAGGAGGGAGATAATAAATATGTTTAAATATATTAAAGGTCCATATAGCGATATCTCTCAAGATCTATTTATAACCAGGACTGTATCTAGCACAAGAGGGCATCCTCTCCGCCAGTGTTTCTCAACTCCAGTCCTCAGGACCCACCAACAGGTCATGTTTTCAGGATCTCCCACAGAATGCACTGACAGTAATGATATCACCTGTGTCAGGATCTCCAACAGAATGCATGGACTATAATTACATCACCTGTGCAATACTGAGGAAAGCCTGAAAACTCGACCTGTTGGTGGGTCTTGAGGACTGGAGTTGAGAAACACTGCTCTACGCCAAGAGGAAAGAACATAGAAACATAAACAGAGAAAGGGATTCTTTACTGTAAGAGCAGTGAGATTGTGGAACTCGCTGTCATGGTGAATTCACTAACAGAGTTCAAAAAGGATCTGGATGCATTTCTAGAGCGTAATAATATAACAAGTTGAAGTGACTAGAATTCTGAAGAAGGGTCGTTGATCCAGGGATTTATTCTGATTCTGGCTTCTACCTCATGGGGGTTTTTGCCTTCCTCCTGATCAACACTATAGGATAATAAGCTGAACTGGATGGATGTCTGTCTTTTTTTTTCGGGCATGCAAACTATGTAATTATATTGCTCATCTAGCTTTTTACTGTAAAATTCCATACAGACAAAAATATGAAAATGTACTAGCTATGTAATGAAGTGATTTTATGAACACTGTTGTACCTGGTGGGTTTAACCTGCTAATCAATGTGATGCCCAGTAGACAGTGACAGGTGTAGTCACAAATTTGACACAGTAATAGGATGGGATTGATACAAGTAATGTGTCTTATTGATGTGATATGGAGATTCATGTCTTATGTTTCTTATCAGCACTCCATTTATGTGTTATAGTTAAGCTTTTGATATACTATATTATGTATGCATTGACTTTGAGATGTGAGGGTTAATACCATACATTTTTGATCATCTATTTTTGGGCAAACATTCAGTTGACCTTTCAACCTTTGCATGCTGTAAAAAGTGGACAACCTCTCTTATAGTGCTGACCAAAGCCCTTAGAGACCCTACACTCTTAAAATGAGTGAAGAAAGAATGTCTGCTATGTTTGGTAATTCTGACGGCTAAATAAAGAAGCACTGTCTGTCATAAAAGCAGGGCCTGCACAGTTAGCTTGGGCCATGACGGGTTGGTGCCCCTTTCGGTCTTCATTGAAAAAGATGGGTGCACATGATGTACAGAGGGGCTCCCCATTTCACTGTGCACAAACTATTCACCTGTAACTTCTTTAACTGCTCCTAAGTATCAGATTATTTGATTATTTATGCATTAAACCTTACATTTTTCATATATTCTGCTTTGCTAGTAATTATTCTTTGACCACCAATAAATCAACCCCTTACAGATTCTTAAAAGGCAAGTCATTTATTTTGCAATCCCACAGGAAAGTGGCATCGTTGCATTATTAAAGGTCTCCAAGTAAAAGAGTAGCCTGGGTGGCCAATCCAATAGGCACTGTGTGGCACTTGTCTTCCTATTCAGTGGTACTGCCACTTGGGCTCTTCTTGATGGGTTCTGCAGAAGACCACAATTGATCACTGGGGACCAAACAGTATATAAGTTGTGGGACTTTCTACTTTGGGATTCATTTGTGATCAGTTTATTGTTATGAGATTTCCTTTTGTCACTAGTTTTTTTTTTATTATGCTCACTTCATGAGTTTCAGCTCTGGAATATCCCTTAAAGGGGTTGTCTCACTACATTGATTCATCTTACCACAGTCCTTTTTCGTGTTTCTTTTTGAATTCAGGGGGTTTTACTGGCTTCTACTAGGCCGTAAAACCGGGTTTTCTGGTTAGCAACCAGTGCTGGCAGCCTTCAGGAGGTTTGAACGGGTCTGTAGCTATAGCACCGAGAGCTGATCAGCCCATAAAAAAGGGAATCTCAGAATAGGAGGACATGTTAATGGAAAAAATTTAGCAAAGGACTTTTTTTTTTGCAAATCTTAAACATAAAAACAATCCTTGTAGTGAGACAACCCCTTTAAAGAAAGAGAAAAGCAGGAAGAGCTCTCCCTTGGGGTAACAAGAGGGTTTCTCTGCCCAGCATCTTTTTCCCTTTTTGAGGAGTTTATGAAATTTTGCTTCGTTTTAGGATGTGGCTTACCCCCCTAAATGGGGATAATCTGTATCCAGGCTCCTGCCACGTTTACATATTTAATATGTGTGGACAGACAGGTACATTATTATTATTTTTTTTTTTTTTTTTGGTGATGGGAGAAGTAATTTTCTATTTTAGCACAGTGGTAGGGAAGTTTTAAATCTTTTAAAACCTCTTTAACACTGGATGTAAACTTATGCCCCAGTGCCGGTAATCATGGAATCACTGCACAATCCTGCTACACAGTCAGCGGGTGACGGGTGCTAATTGCAGTTAACACCCGCCGGTTACAGCACAGGATGGTGCTGGCACCATCCCGGCTGTTTAACCCACCAGATGCTGCGGCGACTCCAGCTGCAGCGATTGTGCCCGCGGCGTGTAAATGAATGAGAAACGGTGCTGCGGACCGTTCCTCACTCTGATCGGGAAATCAACGGCGAGATTGCTGTGTCCCAATCACTTAACTGGCAGTTGTAACCTCTAAAAACTTCCCATGCCACCCTTTTCTTTTTAAACACTTCCTGCCCAAGCAAAGGGGGTAAAACCGGCAAATTTTTTTTTACACCCTAATGCATTTTTATACAAAACATTAGGCCATAAATTCATGCCTTTTAGGGTAAAGCCTTTAAATTTAAAATAAAAAAAAATAAAAATAATAATGTTTAGAAGTGTAAAAAAAAAATTAAAATCAATAAACCCCCCCCCTTTTTAAAAAAAAAATAAAAAAGTACACATATTTGTATCGCCATGTCCAAAAAAGTCCAATCTTTAAAATACAAATGATTTACCCTAGCTGAACACCTAAAGAAAAAAAACCCAAGCGCACAAATTTTTTTTATTTTTTGGTCTTTCCCTCCCCTAAAAATGGAATAAAATTGATAAAAAAAAGTTATGTATTCCAAACTGGTAAAAATAAAAATAAATTCAGCCGCAAAAAATGACCCTCATCAGGGCCCTAGGGCTTTGTTCAAGGAAGCATTGGTCGCAGAATATATCCCCTGCCCCCAAAAAAAAAAACTTTAGATTTTTTTATGGGGCCAAAATAATGAAAAACCCCCCCCTAATTTTGGTATTGCCGGGGTTCTATCAACCTGTGGAATACAGAGAACACATCATGTAGGGCGGAGAGTGAATGAAAATAAACCCTCCCCACCCCCCGCAAAAATGGCACAAACCACAATTAGAATTTTTTTGCAATTTTCCCAGATATTCTCTGTATGGTAATGCACCCTTAGAAAGTACATTTGCCTGCAAAAAAAAAAACCCTCCCTTTTTCGGGGGGGGCCTCGGGTGGGTTTTACCCGAAAAACCGGGCCCAAAAAACCCCCCATTCCCCGGGGGCCCCCTTTTTTGGCTTTACCTCAAACCCCCTAGGACCCCCCCCCCTCCCCCCCAAAAAAAATCCAAAAAAATTTTCTTCTTTTTAATAATTTTTTTCCCAAAAATTCCAAACAACCAACCCCACCCAAAAATTCAAAATAAACCCAATTTTCATTTTCCCGGCCAAACCCCTTTTTTGTTGGGGGGTTGTGATACAGTATCCCGGGCATCAAAATGACACCAAGAAGGGAATTTTTTTCAAATTTTAACAAAATTGCAGTCCCCTTCCCCCCCTTAGAGGTTTTAAAGGGGGTGTTTTATTTTGGTTTTTCCCTTTCTCTTGGCAATCCCCTTGTGCATTTGTTTTTTTCTGCATTCTTTTGGGATTTTCTATTTAAGCATTTGGGATTTCAAGTCCGTATATATTTATATAACTGATTTTTCCCGCACAAAAAGTGTGGGAAAAATCCCTCCTCGGTTATACTCGAGCCGTCGGCGCTCGGGCCGCGGGTGGCCCTGCGCCGTCAGGGACCTTTTAGTTATATGCGAACCCCCCCGGGAACGCAAAAATGAATGCCGAGTACACCGACAAAACGTCCGGGCACGCGGGGCCAAGGGGCTGGCAGCTTCATTTCCCCCCAACGACTTTTCCTCCGGGGCGCATAAAGTGAAAAGATACCCTCGGGGCCTCCGGAGTTTCCACACAGGCAGTGTGTGCCATCACGTTGCGTGCGCGGCCTGATGACATCACCCGCCTGTGCCGAGAAGACGGAGGAGAGCGGGGATCGAGGTAAGTGTTTGTTTTTTTGTTTTAAAACCCTGCATATACCAGCCTATAACCTGCCTAGGGGACCTATACCTGCATATAGCCTGTCTAGGGGACCTAAACCTGCCTATAGCCTGCCTAGGGGGACCTATACCTGCCTATTCCATGCCTATGAGGACCTATACCTGCCTATAGCCTGCCTAGGGGACCTGGACCTGCCTATTTCCTGCCCTGGGGGACCTATACCTGCCTATAGCCTGCCTAGGGGACCTATACCTGCCTATAGCCTACCTAGGGGTACCAATACCTGCCTATACCCTGCCTATGAGGACCTATACCTGCCTATATCCTGCCTATAGCCTGCCTAAGGGGACCTATACCTGCCTATACCCTGCCTAGGGGGACCTTTACCTGCCTGTAGCCTACCTAGGGGGACCTATACCTGCCTATAACCTGCCTATGAGGACCTATACCTGCCTATAATGACCTATACCTGCCTATACCGACCTATACCTGCCTATGGGGTCAATTACCTGCCTATAGCCTGCCTAGGGGGACATATAGCTGCCTATACATGCCTATAACCTGCCTATGGGGGACATTAAACTGCCTATACCAGCCTATATCTGCCTATAGGGGACAGTAAACTGCCTAAACCTGCCTATATCTGCCTATGGGGGACATTAAATTGCCTATACCTTTCTATGGGGGACATTAAACTGCCTATATCTGCCTATGGGGGACATTAAACTGCCTATACCAGCCTATGGGGGACATTAAACTGACTATACCTGCCTATATCTGCCTATAGGGGACATTAAACTGCCTATACTTGCCTATGGGGGACATTAAACTGCCTATATCTGCCTATGGGGGACATTAAACTGTCTATACCTGCCTATACCTGCCTTTGTCATCAGACAAAGCTTCACCCTGCAGTCCCCTCCATCTACCTCTATTCCTGCAGTGTCCCCACATCCCACCTCTTCACCTGCTCATCACTATTCCCCGCTAACTTCCTTCTTTACTGTCACTCATGACAAGCTCTCCACTCTACTGTCCAAATCCAACCTCACTACCTGTAATCAAGACCCACTGCCATCTCACCTCTTTCCCTGACCTCAGGCGTTATCATTCCCAGCCCTCGCCCATCTCTTCAACCTATCATTAACCTCGGGCATCTTTCCTTCCTCCTTTAAACAGTGCCCCCATCAAAACCAATCCTTAAAAAAACCATCTCTTGACCCCTCTTGTCTGAGCAACTATCGCCCCATCTCACTGCTTCCATTCACCTTTTAAACTCCTCGAACAGCATGTCTATCTTCAATTTTCCCCTCTCATCTATCCACCAACTCTCTCCTTGACCCACTGCAATCTGGCTTCCGACCCCACCACTCTACAGAAACCCCGCCCTAACCAAAGTCACCAACGCCCTAGCAACTGCCAAAGCCCCACGTCAAATACTCTTTGCTTCTCCCTCCATACCCTTTTCCCCGCCTTTGACACTGTCGACCATTCACTCCTCATACAAATCCTCTCCTCTCTCGGCATCACGGACTTGGCCCTTTCCTGGATCTCCTCCTACCTCACTGATCGGAACATTCAGCTCTCTCACTCACCGCACCAAACCCCCTTCCTCTGCCCGCTCTCTGTTGGTGTAAACCCCCGGGGTCTGTCCCGGCCCACTACTCTTTTCTATCTACACTATTGGGCTGGGTCAACTAATAGCATCGCATGGCTTTCAATACCATCTGTATGCTGATGATACCCAACTCTACAACTCTCCCAGAATATTACCTCTCTAACTCTCCCCCGGGTTCCTGACTGTCTTTCGTCCATATCGTCCTTCTTCTCCTCCCCGTCTCCTGAAGCTAAACGTGGAGAAAACTGAATTCATCATCTTTCCACCATCCCACTCCATCCCCTCCAAACCCGATCTCTCTATCACAGTCAATGGCTACACTCTCTCACCAGCTCCACAAGTCCGCTGCCTTGGGATAATTCTTGACTCCAATCTGTCCTTCAAACCGCACATCCAAACCCTCACCTCTGCCTGCTGCCACCACCTGAAAAATATCTCTTGCATCCGCTCAATCCTTAACTTCGAAAGCACAAAAATGCTTGTCCATGCCCTCGTCATCTCACGTCTAGACTATTGCAACATCCTTCTCTGTGGCCTCCCAGCTAGCACCCTCGCTCCCCCTCCAATCCAAACCTTAACTCTGCTGCCCGTCTGATTTACCTCTCTCCTCGATACCCCTTTCCTCTCCCCTCTGCCAAAACCCTTCACTGGCTTCCCATTGCCCAGTGAAAACCAGTTTCAAGTTAGTAACCTTAAACCTACAAGGCTCTCCATAACCATTCCCCTCCTTACATATCTGCCTTAATCTCCAGATATCTCCCCTCTACGCAATCCTGCTCCTCACAGACCTTCTTCTCTGCTCTCCCCGTGTCAACTCCTCACAAACCGTCTCCAAGACTTCTCCCGTGCTTCCCCCCATAACACTGGAACTCACTGCCCCAACACATCAGACTCTCCCCCACTCTCACCAGCCTCAAAAGCAACCTGAAACCTACCTCTTCAGGTTTCCCTATAACCTACAATAACCCTGCTGTCACTACACTATCCAAACCATTCTCCCCCCTCCCCTTTCTTCTCTTCCCACTTTCCGTGTAGATTGTAACCCTCACGGGGGGGCCCTCTCTCCTTCTGTACCATTGTTATTTTTTAATTTTTGTCACCTTTGTACTTGTTTGACCCATGTTATGTATAACCTGAATGTACAGCCCCGGGCACAAAGGGCGCTCAAAAATAAATAATAAAAAATAATATGGGGGACATTAAACTCCTAACCACCAGGGGGGACATTAAACTGTCTAAACCTCCTATATCCCCCTATGGGGGGACTTTAAAAACTGCCTATGAAATTTTTTTATTGGTATCTATTTTTATTTTTAAAAATTTCACCATAGCCCTGCTTTTCCACCCTAGTTTATACCGATCAATAACTTTCCCCGTTTTTGTGGGCAAAAGTAGGTGCCCTGCTTATATTTCAACTTTCTTGGGCTCTGCACATAAAAAAATAATTGTGAAAAACACAAGCATGGGTGCACACTGAAAACAATATATACATCAATACAAAATCAGGGTACACAAAGACAATTAAACCTCAAGCTATATGGGAACAGGGAAATGCATTAGCAAGGAAAAAAAAAACCGGGACTCTTATTTTACAGTATTTGATCAAAGATTGTATTAAGCTCACCTCCCAAAACGTCAAGGGGGATCCCGAGCGGGGTGAGTCCCACACAAAAACATTTACCTCACTGGGCGTCAATCAGACTCAACTTTAGGGAGGTAGGAACTAGCAATTTAAATTATCCTCACTTTTTTAAAGAGAGGCGCGTGTGCAGCAACCCAAAAGAATCCCCAAATTCAAATGAACTAAAAAACATACGTTGGCTCTGCACAAAAAAATATATTGTGAAAAACACAAGCATAGGTGCACCGAAAAGGCAATATAATCTAAACAAACCAGTGGTACACAAAGACTAATTAAAACCTCAAGCTATATAGAACTTGGAAATGCATTACTGCAAGGAAAATATAAAAAAACCGGGGACCTTTTTTTACAATTTGTAAAAATTTGATAAAGCCACCCCCAAACTCAAGGGGACCCAAAGGCGGTAGTCCTACACAAACATGTTACCCACAGCCAAATCCAATGAAATTTTAGGGTAGGAAACAAGAAATTTTGAATTATCCCTGCACGGGTTTAAAGAGGGGCCTGTGTGCAGCAAGCCAAAGAGTCGCCAATCCAAATGAACTACAAAACATACTTGGGGCTCGCACAAAAAAAATATATTGTAAAAACACAAGCATGGTCAACGAAAAGGCAAATATACTTTTAATAAAAACATCATGTACACAAAGATAAAAAAACCCAACTATAGGGGGAAACTTTGGGAAAATGCATTACTGCTAAGGAAAATATAAAAACCTGGGACTTTTAGTTTAAGTATTTGATCAAAGATTGTTTTAAGCTCACCTCCCAAAACGTAAAGGGGGAAACCCAAGCATGATCCCTACAAAAAAAACATGTTCCCCTCACTAGGCGTCAACCAGACTGCAACTTTAGGGTATGGAAACACAATTTAAATTTATCCTGCACGGGTTTTAAAGAGAGGACTGTGTGCAGCAAGCCAAAGAATCCCCAAATCTAAAATAACTACAAAAATACGTTGGCT
Source organism: Phyllomedusa bahiana (assembly GCA_025379985.1). Lineage (NCBI taxonomy): Eukaryota > Metazoa > Chordata > Amphibia > Anura > Hylidae > Phyllomedusa > Phyllomedusa bahiana. Next base: position 113,815 of record JAODAL010005735.1, on the reverse strand, counting down.
CTGCACATATAAAATATATTGGAAAAAACCAAGCATGGGGCACACTGAAAAGGCAATATATAATCTAATACAAACATCAGGGGGACACAAAGACTAAGTAAAACCATACCCAAAGTTGCAGTCGGGATTGACCCTAGTGAGGAACATGTTTAGTGTAGGACCACCTGCTCTGGATCCCCTTGACTTTTTTGGGAGGTGATTAATAAAATCTTTGATCAAATACTGAAACTAAGAGTCCCATTTTTCATATTTTCCTTGCATAATGCATTTCCAATGTTCCTAATAGCTTGAGGTTTTACTTATCTTTAGTGTCCCATGATGTTTTGAAATTAGATGTATTATTCCTTTTCATGTGCACCTAGGGGCTTGTTTTTTTCACAATAAATTTTTTGTGCAGACCAACGAAATGTTTGTAGTTCATTTGAGATGGCGATCTTTTTGGTTTGCTGCACACAGCTGCCTCTTTTTAAAAAAATGCGGGAAAATTTTCAAATTGCTAGTTCCTACCATACCCAAATTGCAGTCGGTTTGACGCCTAGTAGGAAAACAGTTTAGTGAGGGACTCACCTGCTCTGGGATCCCTTACTTTGGAGGGGAGCTTAATACAATCTTTGATCAAATACTGAAAAAAGAGTCCCATTTTTCAATTTTCCTAGCATAAGCATTTTTCCCTTTCCTAATATTTTTAGGTTTTTACTTAGTCTTTAGTAACCACTATTTGTATTAAAAAACTCTTAAAAACCGGTCGGCTTTTACTTTTATTTTTTTTCGTAATATCAAATAGTAGGGGAGTCACCAAAAAGTTTTTAAGGCCGCATGGTGCATTATACATAATGTTATCCTCGACGCAACCACTACCGTCATGCATAGAAGGTCTGCGCGTGGCATGCCTATTAGATTTTTTCCCCTTTCCCTTTAGCAATGGGTCTACTTACCAAAAAGGAATTGTTTTTAACCTGTCTGAGGATCATAAGGCTTTTTCACACGGCTTTTTAAATGCGGGGCTAATTTCGCCCCGCAATTTGTGTGGGATGGGGGGGGGGCGGGAGTGGGGGACAGCGGCGGGGCGGCACTTTGCCGCCCATAGCCAATCACTGCTACGGGGGCCCTATACGCCCTAGAAATTGACACGCAATTATCTCCCCGCCCGGGGATTTGCCGGGCGGGGAAGGAGACTAATCCATATTTTTCCCATGAGAACTGTGATTACCGTAATGACTGGGACGATTTCAGCCCGGAATGTGCGCCCTTCAGCGCGTAATTACGGACCGAAATACGGCCCATTTTAAGCCGTGTGAACATGGCCTAAGCCTCCATTCTTCCGAGGCAAGTAACACACAACAATTGCTGACAGTGTTCATTTCCATTATCGTAAGCAGAGCTGTTTGTGATCCAAGAATTATGTTTAGAGCTGAAGGAAATGTAAGAAAATGAAGTGGTTGTGCAGGTAGGGCCCAGTGGACTGTAATGCTGTGAAGATGGCCCTGTGTTGTCTCTGGTGTCCACACACATTAATATGCCTTGCGAGCCCATGAACTTGCTACCAGTCTAGCAGCTGTTGGTCACACTTTTGGTAGGTACAGGACTCACACATGCTATTTATCCTGAGCGCTGCTAGTTTAGGACTATATTTTAGTCCTAATGCCCGAGTGCACAACTGTATCTGGAGGACATCTGGGCTACAAGTCTATAAAACACATGGAAACAACACATAACATTTAGTTTCTACAATTAAGAACCAGTAAATGTTACAATATTCAGAACTGGGCCAGTGGCAAATATCTTGTGCGGAGTAATTTCTCCCTGTTGGCATCTTTGTATACATATCTATGTTCATGTTCCAGGACAGAAGCAATAAATGTATATTTCCAGAAGCACAATTTTGCATAGTGCCATCTGAAAGCTGAAATCCTAGCAGTGGGTGCAGTGAAGAATATTTTCATAAATGATGTTTTTTTCTACAGTAGGGATGTAGTTGTTACAGGCTGCAGCTGTCTAATCACCATATAACATATACAGCCTGAAAACGGTCTGCGATCTGCAATGTCTGGCATTGTTTGCAGGTGGGCAGGAGTACAAGATATTTAAGAGTCCTGGTTGCCAATGTGACCACCTACTCCTCGAGATAAGTATTTGCAGACGGAGGGGAGAGAACATGCAGATGTAGAATAAGTGGATACAAGGGAATTACTGAAGTCAATGGACACAGGAAATGCTGTTAAGCTCAAGGCTAAAGTCTTTACCGGAGAAGAGAAAATGAAGAAGTCTTTCCCCGGGATTGCACGGCGCTTTCCATGGCTGAAAGTAAACAGCTTGAAACAAGTCTTATTTCATTTTTCAATGAGCTGAGGATATTGTTTCACTGAACCATCAAAGAACATTTCCCCACAAGCATTTCCTTGCGGCAGCGCCAACTAGTTCTTCAGTGATGGTTCCTTTCCAGTCTCAATGACCATTCCTAATTCCCACTCCATGTTTATTAATGGTCTACTTTAACTTTTGCAATGAAACATGACCACTTGAACAGTCGCCAATCATCTGACCCTCCACTTAATTAGTAATGTCTTGTTAATTATATGTATTTAAAACTGTCCCTTTTTTAGATGATATCTTCTGATGGATCAAAGCAGGCAGTAGTTTAGAACTCCGGATGAAACTGTATCCAGCACTAACAAACACTTAACGTGGAGGACACTTTCAACAACGTTTTTTCAGAGTTGTAATTGACTTTAACATATTGTATTCCCAGAAATGTAGCAGATTGCCAAGTTTTTAGCCGTTTTAATAATTCATCAAATTCTCTCATTACATTCTCTGCTTTTTTTTCAGCAGTTTGACCTCTTTTATGATTTCCCAGTACAATGTGTCATTAGGAATGTTGGATTTCTCATGTTAGTGCAGTAAGTCATTCCAGTAATCATACTTCTTTGTTTCTTGATATAAGGATGGGCAACCTTTGGCATAACAACAATATTTCTTATGAAACGTATCAATTCATCCGGGAAGATTGACTCTAGTAACATCTGGATTGTCTAACATTATCCACCCTTGGATGACTAAGGCTTAGAAAAGTTATTCTGCTTAAAGAAAAAAAAAATCTTATTAGATGTGAAGAAACAGTTCAGTATTTTATTAGATTTATATGACCCCACTAGCTCTGTGTTAAGAGTTGACAGTTTTGGCTGCATTCTTCTGCTGTAGTATAGCCAAGTTCATGAGGATACATATATACCATGGAACTGACATCTTATAAGTTCTATTCTTCATTTAAACATTTTCTAGATCTTTTCTATTAAAAGCCATCACTTGTTATCAGGGTTTTTATTCCTCATCAGTCTGCTACACAAAGTAATACTTGTTATATCTCGACAGTCCTTATGCATCGTCCATTGTGGAAATAGCCTGAAAAGTTTTACAACTATTCTATAGCGACAATGGCTCAGATGTTTAAAAAGTGTCCTTGTGGAAGGTGTCTTAGGTAGGGCTGCACCAAAGTTCAGTTGATACTTATGTTCGAAAGTGTCTCATGGCACTTTATAAATGCATAACGTCATAAGACAAACTTAAAGGAGTTGTCTCACTACAGGCTTTCAGCCTACCTCAGTGTGTCTGGCAGCATAGGATTTTTGAATTCAGGGGCGTGCTTCTTTTCTGCTTCTTCTCCTCCCCTTTTCCCCCTCCCCTCAGCACACAGACAGCTCTCCTCCTCCAACTGCAGTAACTTCTATACAGCAGGGGGAGGGCGAGGGGGTTTGCTGCCAGAGTGAACCCTGTGGGTGCCTGCCTAGATCTGCTGCTCACTCCTGGATCAGCTGCACTGTGCGGCTGCTGTGGCCGAGCTCTTGCTGCTCCTCTCCACAGAGTCAGGAGAGGGCTGATCTATGAGTGTGGAGAGGTCTGTGAAGCTGTGTATGCTAATAGCAGAGCAGGGGGGATGTATAGGGTCCTATACCCCCTGCTTAGCATACACATCTCCATGGACATCTCAAGCAACAACAAACAAACCCTGTTCTGTGCTGTCCTTCCATCAGAACAGACACAGGGCAGCTGTGAAGTGAGTTACTATAATCACGATAGGTCACTAATACAGCAGAGCAGGGAGGGATATGAACCGTTCACATGCCCCCCTGATCTGTTCTATTAGTATAGTCAAAGCTCCACAGACACATCATGATTATAGCAACACACTTTCCTGCTGTCACATTCTTCTGAGCACAGATCAGCCTCACCTCTGCTCTCCTCAATCTGTGTAGAGAGCAGGAGGGAGCAGGCACACACAGGGTTAATCCAGGCAGCACAGCTACACAGACACAGAGCCCTCCCCCTCCCTTCCCTACAGAAGCATACTGTGCGGGAGGGGCTCTGTGCTCTGACCTGTATTGAGAAGCTGATGAGTCACCAGTACTGGCAGCCAGTGAGATAAAAATCAACAGGTCGGCTGCTATAGTGATTTGAGGAGCTGATGCACTCCTACTACCAGGGATAACTCAAAATCAGTAGGACATTTGTAATGAACATATATTGCAAAGCTGCTTGTTTTTTAAAGATCTTTTAATTAAAACCCAATCATTGTAGCGAGACAACCCCTTTAATGTGAGCCAAGAAAGTGCCTGGTCTAGCCACCTTGAAAATGGCATGTATAACAACTGAACTGCAACACTTTTTGGCATGAGAGCTACAGAAAGGTGTATTATTGTAGACACTCCCTGTGAAGAGTGGCACAGACAAAAGTGTCCGTCTTGTCAGACAGACTCATTATTTTTGGCAAAAGTCCTTTAAAAGTATGTCAGATATGGCGCATGCCCTCATTTCTGTCATAGCCCACTGCAGAAAACTGGTTCACGGCATTATTTCTGCCATAACCCCTGACAGAAAACTGGTGCAGCAACTTTCCTACTGGATCATTGTGTTTATAGTGATTTTCGGGTGGCTATATATATATATATATATATATATATGATATTTTTATATATATATATATATATTGTAATGGTTGATATTATTTTTCTCGTACCATCTGACTGGTGTTAGGGCCAAGGGTGGCAGTATTTTTTAAACTACGCAGTCTGAAAACTTTTCATGTGCTGCTGTGGTGAAAGGGTATCGTTAAAGGAGAAATGGCACCATTGTAAAAAAGCAATGTGAAAACTGCAGAGCACCACCTGCCATTGATGTGAGAGGTAAACATCAGCTACAAAGGTGCACAAGGACATAAAAGCACACTACAATGGAGCAGCTTACTCCCAAAATACACCAGGAGGGTACCAGACGTGTCTAAAACAACAGGCACCCCTTTCTCCCCATATAGGTTAAAATCAACATACACCAAATATAACGTATGGTTCTGCACAAAAAACCCACCCACTCTCACAGGCTGTCATAAGAAGTGCAGAATAGTGTAGGACTGCCCGATTTTGAGATCACGTTGAAAGTCGTGGGCAGCATAAACCTCTTTTGATCAAAAATATGTGAAACCGAGAGTCTCAAAGTTTTTTTATGTATGATAGATAGCATAAATGCTTCTTAGGGTTTTCCAAAGTAATGTATTGCCCTTTTTGCAGTAGTGTGCCGCTGACAGTGGTGTGCGTGTGTACATGTATATATATATATATATATATGTGTGTGCCGCAGCCCTGCCAGTGGCACCCAGGTTTGCATACGCTTTTTCAGAAATGTTTTTTGTGCAGAACCATACGTTATATTTGGTGTATGTTGATTTTAACCTATATGGGGAGGAAAAACGAGCCGAGGATTTCATTGTGGTATCAGCTGACTGCGAGACATACCCGGATTTCCTGTTACGTCATTATATGGGGAGGAAGGGGTGCCTCTATTTTGGGTTTCTGCACCTGCCCACTTTCACAGGCTGTCATAAGAAGTGCAGCTTGCAAGTCTGGTGTGTTTTCTTATTTTTTTCTCTCTGTATAATGGAGGGTCGGTTTGCCCCAGTGAGAGGCCTTGAATGGCTCTATTGAGAGGTTTAAGGATAGTGTGGACTGCCCGATTTGAGATCACGTTGAAAGTCGTGGGCAGCTTAAACATCTTTTGATCAAAATATGTGAACCGAGAGTCTGAAAGTTTTTTCCTTCTCCAATAAGTCACATTTTTTTCTTCTTCTTGAAACAGATGGACAATGGTGTGTCATACAAGAAGCAGCAGAGAATAAACACCCTGTAACCACTCCCAGAAAAACACAAACTGGTGATGATAGATTTATGGTGGTAGCTGGTGGTGGTAGCATCTGGAGAATGCTTTCATGGTATTTTTTGGTACACTTATCTATGTGGAAGGCACTATCAACCAATTTGAGCATGAATTCATTCTTGCACATGATGTACACTCATAGATGCAGTCGTCCCTGTGATGGATGGGATGTCCCAGCAACACAATGCAACATGTCACAAAGCTAGAAATTTCCGATGGCTGGAAGACTATGACCAAGACTTCCAAATACTACCCTGGCCTCCTAATTACCTAGACTTGAACCCAATTGAGCATCTGTGGGAATATTTTGCGGCTACGTTCACACGGCTAATTGCTGGGCATACAGTACACCACGCAATTATGCCGGGTGTTCGGAAGCTCGCGCCAATCGGCGTGGGGGGGGGGGGCGGGCCCCATAGACTGTCATTACTCGCGGCACGTAAGTGCCATCAATAAATGACATGTCTCTTATCTCCCCGCTCGTTGTATTGTACGCCCGGGGAGAGGAGGCATAATCCATAGTTCTCTATGAAAATTGTGGATTATTGTAAAGACTGGGGCACGTATTTGAGCGAAATGCGCCCCAATCATAGCCGTGTGAACATGGCCTAAGGTTACAGTTGGCTCTGTGGATCTTCTCCCACACAACTTTCAGCAGCTGTGGTTTTCACTGCAGTCAACATGGCTCCAGTCATGTGACAACCTAGCAGGACCTTACCGAGTCACTTCCAGCCCGTCTAGCTGATATCCATGCTGCACGCAGCATTTACTCGGGGTATTCACTGGTGGTTATAATTTTGTGACTTGCCTGTTTAGTTCATCGAAATATGATAGCTGCGTGTTTGTCGTATAAAAAGGGAGCAAGCCTTTTCTTTTATTAGACTGCACCAACATGGGCCACTCATAGCTAGCTGTTCCAACGAACAGTGAGAATTCCAGACCGATTTGTTAACTCTGGCTGTGACAGGTTTACTTATGACAGTCCATCTCTTATCAAGGTAGGCACTCGCTTGATTTGGGGACTTCTTTGGGTTTCTGCAAGGATAGTAAAGTATTATCAGCCACAAATAAACAATAATTTTGTACTCCGTACCCTTCATGAAGAATGGTGCCTCCAGCCAAATAAAATCATCATTCTAAGCTTCTAGATACTTTAATATGACATTTTTGGTGCAGTTCTGTCATTTTATCTAAATTATTTTTTGCTAAAACAAAGCAGGCTGATGTTAGCTGTAAGTCAAGAGGAAAGCATGAAAGCACATTAGAAACTTTTTTTTTTTTTGGCCTTATGTGCTTTCACATCACTGAAGTTTTTGATCCAGCTATTAGAACAAAATCCAGAATTGAAGCCAGCAAAAAGATGTATAAATCCTCTTACATTTCCTATTCCTTTCCAATCCACTGCCATTTTCAGAAAAAAAAGGCATGTGAATTCACCCTTAGGCTGGGTTCACACAGGGTTTTTGCTGCATATTTTGCTGCAGTATTTGTAAGCCAAAATCAGGAAAGAAACCTACAGAGTATAATGAAAAGGCTTGTACCTCTTCTGGGTTCTGGATCCATTCCTCATTTTGGCTTACAAATACTGCTGCAAAATAAGCCGTGCTATTTATTTGGGCTGGGGATTTTTTTTTGTTCCACAAATAAAGCATGTAACCCTTTTCTGCAAACTTGCCTTAAAGGGGTTGTCTCGCTACAATGATTGGGTTTTAATTAAAAGATCTTTAAAAAACAAGCAGCTTTGCAATATATGTTCATTACAAATGTCCTACTGATTTTGAGTTATCTCTGTTAGTAGTAGTGCATCAGCTCCTCAAATCTCTATAGCAGGGACCTGTTGATCTTTATCTCACTGGCTGCCAGGCCTGGATGACTCATCTGTTTCTGAATACAGGTCAGAGCAGAGAGCCCCTCCTGCACAGTATGTGATGCTTCCTTGGGGGGAGGGGAGGGAGGGCTCTACTCCCCATGTGTTTCTGAGCTGCCTGGATTAACCCTGTGTGTGCCTGCTCCCTCCTGCTTTCTACACAGATTGAGGAGAGCAGAGGTGAGGCTGATCAGCAGTGAAGTGTGTTACTATAATCATGATGTGTCTGTGGAGCTCTGACTATACTAATAGAACAGATCAGGGGGGCATGTGAACGGTTCATATCACTCCCTGCTCTGCTGTATTAGTGACACATGGTGATTATAGTAACTCACTTCACAGCTGCCCTGTGTCTGTTCTGACAGGGTTTGTTTGTTGCTTGAGATGTGGAGATTTGTATGCTAAGCAGGGGGGTATAGGAACACTTGCATCCCCCCTGCTCTGCTCTTAGCATACACAGCTTCACAAACTTTTCCACACTCATAGATCAGCCCTCTCTGGTCTCCTGACTCTATGGAGAGGAGCAAGAGCTCAACCACAGTACAGTATGGCTGATTCAGCAGCAGATCTAGGCAGGCACACACAGGGTTAACCCTGGCAGCAAACCCCCTTGCCCTCCCCCTGTAGTCAAGGAGGAGAGCTGTCTGTGTGCTGAGGGGAGGGGGGAAGAGGGAGGAGAAGAGGCAGACAAGAAGCACGCCCCTGAATTCAAAAATCCTTTGCTGCCAGACACTGAGGTAGGCTGAAAGCCTGTAGTGAGAGAACTCCTTTAAATGTTCTAGCTTAGAAAGTGGGTGTGCTCTAATTTGCAGCCATAAAAGTTTCTTCAGCAGTAGTGATAATAATGCATATTTTGTCAGCAAGCTTTATGAAGTTTTGGTAAAAGGCCAAATATCCTGGAAAATAGAAATGACTGCAAAGTCTTAATACATCCTAAGGCTGGATTCACACAGTGTTTTGCTGTGCTTTTTCCAGTCAGTTGCGTTTTACTATGTTTTAGATATAAAAAATTTTCCCCTCACAGACTTCACTATAGTGCATGAAATACAAGAGAAAAGAATTCATGTTTAAATTGTCGCAAAATAAAAACTGCTTGAACTTTTCTGTGGTGTTTTTATATTTTGTGACATTTTGAACATACATTTTTGCTGGCATTTTTAAAGTATTGTGGAGAAATTTATGGGCAAAAACCTCAGAAAAAAACACCACTGACCTAAAAAAATAGAATTTTTTGTATGTAGACTTTTGTTTAGCAATAATTGTTATAGTAACATCTTGCCATAAGCAAAAGCACCTTTGTGAAAGAGAACCTGTCAGGTGGTTTAGGCTGCCCTATCTAAGAGCAGGATGTGATAGAGGGAGAGAAGCTGAGCTCTGTGATATTAAGGTTTATAATATGAGGATTTCTGAGTACAAAGCAGAGAAAAATAGTGAAACAAATTACTGCTGACCTAGCCCACATACAGTGATTAACAATGTGCTTTGTACACACACTGATGCAGGGAAAGCTGTCAGTCACCGTATTTTGGCGGGGTAAGCAGGACTTTCACATGGTATGTTTTTGGTGCATTTCACTTGCAGAAATGCCAAGCATTAAGCTGCCTTTATTACTATGCATTTCTGCAATTTTAAAAGTGTACTATGTGAAGCCTCCCTTAAAGAGTCCAATTAGTATTTTCTCTGCTTTTTACTTAGCAACTCTGCTCCTAACCAAATAAAACCATATATCACCGAGCTTAGGGTCTCTCCCTCCATTATATCCTGCTATCAGAGAGGGTAACATAGACCACTGACAGGCTCCCTTTAAAGAAATCCTACCATCTACAGCCCTGCAGTGACTTCTCTAGCCTAGCCGCCTGATTTGTTCCTGCACTCTCTGCTTGGCATGATAAAGTAGCAGCCTCATCTCTGTGAAAGAGGAAATTTGTATACTTATTTTTTCCTCAAATTTCCATTCTGTCCCATAGATTATAGATCTTAGTCATATAACCATTTTTTGTCTGCCAAATCATTTCTCTTTCAGTTAAACTCCTACTTTGAAAGCCAGGACTGAATACCTGGCTAAATGCAATGGTGTACACCTCCAGAATATAAAACATTTACATCTACTCCACTGAGCACATGTACTGTCTTTATTATGTTAACATTGATTGAGATGTGATTTGGGCTGTATACATAATCTCCAAAAAATTGGGAATCTCGCAAGAGAACAAAGAGTGACTTTTGATCACTATATTTACTATTTTGCCATAGGCAAACTTAAACTCTATCAGTTCTCTATCTATTAAACACTAAAACGTAACTTTTATTATATCTAACTCTTAACCTCTATACACACTATTTAAAAACCTGATCTCTATCCTCATCATTTAACCCTTTAGCTTCTGAAAGAGGGAATAGCTCCTTTTCTATTATCAAGTCTGGTGGAACCCCACCTATTAACAGGAGAGCCTTATATCTATAGCAAAGTACTAGCTTCAGTAAGGGATCCCAAGCCAACTACTTGGGCAGTCGTCCCTAATCTCATAGACACAGAACAAATAAGGCCCCCTTGTGACACCGTCTGCAGCAGGTGACACTTGTAGACAGAGGTGAGAGATCACAATTTAAAACGTCATGCCTGACCTTGCCGACATGTTTCGCCAGCTAACCTGGCTTTATCAAGGCTTAGAGGTCCGATCACATGTGGTCTGAGCTCACTTCCTTTTATATCATGTTAGGTAAACACCCCATTCAGGTGCTCACCAATTAGCCATCAGAGAATCCACATAAAGCCCACTCCCCCTTCCGCACGCGCACACTCATAACATGTCCTGCTAAAGCTGCCACCATGCTCTCATGAGCCAACAACCTTCAGTCAAATTCGCCATCTCCATAACGGGCTTGCGCCCCATCTTACCATACTGCCCGTGCCAATGCACTGCACCAACAAACACCTCAGCCCTGACTGTGATGGGCTTCCATCTCACTTCTCTCATATTATTGCAACTGCGTGCCTCACCTAGAATGAACTAAGCAGACTAGGTATCACATTACACAGCACACTGCCATCTTTGTCAATTCCCATAAGCCCCTTCTCTTCAATATCTAATATGCATATTCATTGGGAATATAAACTCCACTGTACAATAGACCACTGTCATATTATCTTCCCATAAAGCTCTTCTCCTATGTATGTAATATGCATATTCATTCCAATAGAGCTGCAGGCCCCATTAAATACATGTTCCACTGCATTGTATAGTATTGTCTCAAGACTATATTCATAAACTACTTCTCTTTCACATGTAATATTCATACTCATTTTAATAATACTGTAAGCTCTATGGCTCTATTAACAAATTAGGGATGCATGTATATTGCTTTTGCAAGGGACTATTCATGTATGTACTCATGTATGTAGAGATTTATTGTTCCTGCTTGCGGCGCTGGTCTAGTGCGAGGCGGATGCAGCTGGATGTGGTGGCATTTGAGGATACTGGAGTTCTTACATGCTCCCATTGTGATATGGTGGATTGAATGGCTAGCTGTGAGCCGTAGGAGAGAATCTTCAATGGGGAACTTGTGAGGTCATAGAGCCTACAGTATTATTAAAATGAGTATGAATATTACATGTGAAAGAGAAGTAGTTTATGAATATAGTCTTGAGACAATACTATACAATGCAGTGGAACATGTATTTAATGGGGCCTGCAGCTCTATTGGAATGAATATGCATATTACATACATAGGAGAAGAGCTTTATGGGAAGATAATATGACAGTGGTCTATTGTACAGTGGAGTTTATATTCCCAATGAATATGCATATTAGATATTGAAGAGAAGGGGCTTATGGGAATTGACAAAGATGGCAGTGTGCTGTGTAATGTGATACCTAGTCTGCTTAGTTCATTCTAGGTGAGGCACGCAGTTGCAATAATATGAGAGAAGTGAGACAGAAGCCCATCACAGTCAGGGCTGAGGTGTTTGTTGGTGCAGTGCATTGGCACGGGCAATACGGTAAGATGGGGCGCAAGCCTGTTATTGTCTGACAGGAAAAGGCGTGTGGAAGCTGAATGTAAGTCTAATGGAGCAGGAGACAGTGACTCATCAATTGGCTGCCAAGTATTCACAGTGGAGAACTAAGCAGGCTGACTTCCCCTCAATCTTGCACTGTGGGGGGGGGGTGAAGATGCAGACCAAAGTGTTTTTCCAACATTCAGGGAGAAGGAAAGCAAAGTTACAGCGTGTACAATTTACTCGAGCACATACCAGGTTAAAATGTTTACAGAAAATGCAGGAGGCAGGGGTTAATGTTTCTGCTGAGATCTGCCAAGCCAGGAAAGAGGTCTCAGATGTCCTGAAGAAGAGGGGCAAACAAATGTGTTACCAGGCAAAACTTAAAGTCCTGGAGGAGGATGAGCGCTGTTCACGGTTTTTCTTTTCAAAAATTGCTCACCCTAAATCCACCATACAGGTCTTAAAAAAGGTCTTAAAAAAAGCAGATGGCTCAGAGGTGAGAGGTCAGGACCTAATTGAGGAAGTGAGTCTTTTTTATTCGGACCTCTATAGCGCCAAAAACCGAGATCCTGAGCTGGAGAAAGAGGTGATAGGGGCCCTAGCAAACACCGTGCATCAGGAGGACTTGCAGTGTCTTAGCCGTGAGATCACAGTAGTCGAGGTCAAATGTATTTTTCAGTCCATGGCGCGAAACAAGACCCCCGGCCTGGATGGGTTACCTGTAGAATTTTATCTACATTTTTGGGATCTCATGGCACCAGATCTGCTGCAGCTTTATACCCACATATGGCAAACAGGGCAATTATGTGACACCATGAAGGAGGGAGTAGTTGTCCTGATTTTTAAGAAAGGTGACAAAGCGGATTTGAAAAACTGGCGCCCTATAACCTTATTAAACACCGACTACAAGGTTTTTGCCAAGCTGCTTGCTAAACGTATGAGCCATGTCATCGCTCAGGTAGTACAGGAGGAGCAGGTCTGCGCAGTGCCAGGAAGATCTATCATGGGGAACCTCACTCTGATTAGAGATGTGATATGGGACAGTCTGCAGAGAGACAGCAAGCTTGCTGTCCTATCTGTGGACTTTGAAAAGGCATTTGACAGACTCCTTCTTATTTGCAGTCCTGAATGCTATGGGCTTCCCTGAGACATTTACTAATGCCGTCAAAACTCTGTACACCGACATCAGCAGCAAAATCCTGGTCAATGGTTTCCAGACTGAGAAAATTAGAGTCCACTCAGGTGTTAGGCAGGGGTGCCCCCTCTCTCCCCTGGTCTTTATATGTGCAATGGAACCCCTGTTATGCATGCTCCGTAGAGATAAAGTGATCAGAGGCATCCATATACCTGGAAGCAGCGGGGACAAGCTAAAGGTTCTTGGCTATATGGATGATGTGTGTATTGTTGCGGATAACATAGCTGACCTCACCAGAGCCAAGCTCCACATTAACATCTTCTGTGGGGCATCTGCCTTTAAAGTCAACTGGCAGAAATGTCAGATCAAGTGTTTTGGTGGCCAGTATAACACGGTAGATGTGGGCATTCCAGAAGTAAATACCATTACGGTGCTCGGTGTTAAGTTCAATGAGCGCATGAACGCCCAGGAAAGCTGGGATGATGTCCGTGACAGAGTGCAGAGGAAATTGGATTACTGGAAGCTCAGGGAACTTAGCTTCACAGGGAAGACCCTAGTGGTCAAGTCAGTTATTCTTCCCCTGGTGGTGTATTTAGCCAACATCTTCCCACCGACCTACATGCAAGCTAGGAGGCTGAATAAACTGCTTTTTTTCTTTCTGTGGGGTGTCAAAATGGAGCGAGTCAGGCGCGCCACAGTCATCAAGGAGAAAGCTAAAGGTGGTCTTAACTTCCCTGACTTAAACATGTATTTAAGTATTAACCTGTATATATGTGTGCTGCGCCTCCTGAAGGGCCCTACCAAGGTCTCCCATATGATACAGTATACAGGTGGATGGGTTCTTTGTCGCTTAAAGTGGGTAAAACGCAACCTTACCCAACCTGTTGCGCTTACTGCTCCAAGCTGGTACTGTCAGATAGAGAGATTCATCACACAGAACAGGCTACGTGATCTGCCAACATCTGATCTGTTCAACAGAAAGAAAGTGTTAGCTCATTGCAGACAGCAGGACCACATGTCAGACATACACATGCTGCCTCAGAGAGATGCTGCCCAGGTCTGGAGACTTCTGGAGAAAGGTGAGGGCACTAACCGACAGAAAGACATCATGTGGCTCAGCATGCAGGGTGCCCTGCCAGTCAGGGAGGTACATAAGAGGAGAGGATTGGTGAGAACTGAGCAGTGCCCTAGAGCCCGATGTGGCAGTACTGAGACCATCCGCCATCTGTTCTGGTACTGTCAATATGCACAGGATGTCCTCACACAGCTCAGGCCATTGATCACAGAGCTGACAGGTATCGTGTTCCTGACATGGGCTATGGTGATCTCTGGGGTTGGCCTTGCTAATAAAGATAAAAAGAAAGTCTGGTGGTTATTTATGTTGTGTTTGAAGGAAACTCTGTATGATGCTCGAAACATGTATCTGTATAAACGGGAAGAGTGGGATGTTCAAAGGACTGTTCATATTTTTCTTAGTAGGTTATATTTGTTTTATCTTCAGGATGTGCGAAAATTTGGTGCTGATGATGCAGAGGGTGTGTGGAAATTCCAAAAGTGGAAGCATCTGGTTAAAAGTTGAGGTTCTTTTGCACTTTCATAATTGATTATGCATAGTTATTACCTTTATTTGTACTTATGTTGCTTGCATATTGCATTTATATTAAAAAGTTTGTAATTTTGATTATATGTTAATAAAATTTATTTTTACAAAAAAAAAAAAAAAAGGGGCGCAAGCCAGTTATGGATATGGAGAATTTGACTGAAGGTTGTTGGCTCATGAGAGCATGGTGGCAGCTTTAGCAGGACATGTTATGAGTGTGCGCGCGTGGAAGGGGGAGTGGGCTTTATGTGGATTCTCTGATGGCTAATTGGTGAGCACCTGAATGGGGTGTTTACCTAACATGATATAAAAGGAAGGGAGCTCAGACCACATGTGATCGGACCTCTAAGCCTTGATAAAGCCAGGTTAGCTGGCGAAACATGTCGGCGAGGTCAGGCATGACGTTTTAAATTGTGATCTCTCACCTCTGTCTACAAGTGTCACCTGCTGCAGACGGTGTCACAAGGGGGCCTTATTTGTTCTGTGTCTATGAGATTAGGGACGACTGCCCAAGTAGTTGGCTTGGGATCCCTTACTGAAGCTAGTACTTTGCTATAGATATAAGGCTCTCCTGTTAATAGGTGGGGTTCCACCAGACTTGATAATAGAAAAGGAGTTATTCCCTCTTTCAGAAGCAAAAAGGGTTAAATGATGAGGATAGAGATCAGGTTTTTAAATAGTGTGTATAGAGGTTAAGAGTTAGATATAATAAAAGTTACGTTTTAGTGTTTAATAGAGAGAACTGATAGAGTTTAAGTTTGCCTATGGCAAAATAGTAAATATAGTGATTTGGGCTGGACACACAATAATGAGTCCATAGTTTTTTTTCCAATCCTTTATAGTATTATGGGCTTCTATATAGCCCTAATACAATTGTAATACCATTTTTGTATTTTTGGAAATTTGTTAAACAGCTTTTGCCAATTACTGAAACTTCCGTTTATTTTTTTTTACTATCAAAGTTTTAATAGCGAGTCCATAGGTTTTTTTTCCAATCCTTTCTGGAGTGATGGGCTTCTATATAGTCCTAATACAATTGTGATACAATTTTTGGATATTTTTTGTTAGGGTATGTTCACACGACGTAATGTCGGTCCATATTTCGGCACGTCAATTTTTCTTGGCGAATACGCACTGGGCAGAATGAATCTCAGGGAGAGCTCCAGAGGGCTGCGCTGGCAAGCATGTCCTTCTGGAGTTGCGGGCATATAGCGGCGCACACAATACACACCACTATACGCCCGCTACTTAATCATGTGAGCATATCCTTAAAGAGCTTTTGACAATTACTGATAATTTCTTGAATTTTTTTCAATTACTATCACAGTTTTAACTTGCTTACTTGACCGACATGAATATGAATTTACATGGTTTCCATAAAAATGATTTACAGATCAGACTTTTCCATTTACACACATAGTATTGCTGCCATTGCTATACTGGCTGTATAAACAACACATGACCTGGGCGTTAACTTGATTTAACAGATTTCATCTTATTTCAAGCAAGTAACATCAACTAAAACAAGCTATGAACTCTTCCTATATCTAACCCCATTAATGCACATGTGATTGTGGAGGAGGTGCATATATACACAATGTGTTACTCATCTCCCTGATCAACAGCCTATACTATGGTTCAAAGCTGCAGTCACAAAAAACTCCTAGTAAAAAACATGTAACCTATTATGGCTTTGGGACACCATCTTCACCAGTCTTCAATAATTGGATTGATGAGGTTCAATATCTAGGATTCCCACCAAACCACTAAAATTTACACTCTACTGGCATAAAACAAATAGCGGAGTGATACCACAGAGCGTGAATGAAGTAGCAGGGCACATACACAATTAAGCTCCACCTTCCCATATGGCTTGGGCTGGCCGGTTCTGCCCAAAGAACCCCCACCAATGTAGAATTTGTCACCCACCCAAAAGATATATATCTATATAGTGTTCGTGCCAAAATTACCTTCTCTACCTCTTGATGTTTGAGTTCCTCAGGGATCGGTTCTAGGTCCTCTCCTCTGTTCATTGTACACAGCCCCGACTGGACAAACCATCAGATTTGGCTTCCAGTACCATCTCTATGCTGATGACACCCAATTATACACCTCCTCCCGTGACATCAGTCCTACTCTCCTACAATACACCAGTGACTGTCTGTCTGCTGTCTCTGACAATGTCCTCTCTCCATCTGAAACTAAACCTCACTAAAACTGAACTTCTTGTCTTTCCGCCATCTAGTAACCAACCCCACCCTGCTATTTCTGTTTCTGTATGTGGTACCACCATTACTCCTAGGCAGCAGGCCCGCTGTCTGGGGGTTATACTAGATTCTGATCTGTCTTTCACCCCCTATATCCAGTCCATTGCCCGCTCCTGTCACCTGCATCTCAAGAACATCTCAGTTTCTCACTGTGGAAACAACTCAAACTCTCATTACTGCTCTTATTCTTTCTCGTCTTGACTACTGTATCTCCTTGCTTATCGGTCTCCCTCTCTGCAAACTCTCTCCGTTTCAATCAGTCCTGAATGCAGCAGCCAGGCTCCTCTTTCTCTCTAGCCGCTATACTAATGCCTCTACCCTGTGTCACTCACTGCACTGGTTGCCCATTCAGTACAGGATACAATCTACACTGATCACACTCACCCATAAAGCTCTCCACAACACTGCACTCCCCTACATCACCTACCTCGTCTCTGTCTACCACCCGACCCGCTCTCTCCGCTCTGCTGCCGATATCAGGTTACACTCATCAATCATCCGAACCTCCAATGCCCGTCTCCAAGATTTCACACGTGTGGCACCAATTCTCTGGAATATGCTACCATGGGCGATCAGGCACATTCACAACCCTCATAGTTTTAAGAGGGCCCTGAGAACACATCTTCTCAGTCTGGCCCACCAAGATCCCTAACTGCTATCACACACATCTGTCACTCCCTGCACTTGGGCACTCACATGTTCTTATCTGTATATAGATGTACTGTCGGGGTGGCAGATTCATCCATTTTTCATGTAAACCACCCCCTATTTATGAAACATGGCTGGACCATTGTAAACATGGCACTTCTTACCGTATGTTTCACCCATACACCCTAATAGATTGTAAGCTCTCACGAGCAGGGCCCTCACACCTTGTGTCTCATCTTGGAAGTACTTTTAATGTGTAATGCCTGTACGTTTACCCTCGAACTTGTAAAGTGCTGCGGAATATATTGGCGCTATATAAAAATTATTATTATTTAAAAAGCAGTCTTCATTATCTAATATGACTACAACGCTTCCTGGTGTAAATTAAGGGAAATGTCTTACAATGACTTTAGTGACATTCACTGATGAGGCACCTTAGCACCTGTCCTGTAAATAGTTGCGAAAAGAAAACACTGCACTGCATAAGCATTTTTTTTTTTTTTATAATTCACATGTTTTATAGATCCATTTGTCATCACACTCTGGCCATTGCTTTGGAGCAGTTGTTAAATGAAAGTAATGCAGAAAAAAACGAAAATTCAGGTTTAAGAAATATATTTTTTAAGTATTAAAAACACATTTCAATATTTTATCATGAAGTAGCTGCATAGATGTAAATAGATAAGGGCAGAAGACATCTATCCCCAGAAGCTGGCAGCATCTACACTACATTTAATGTTGTACATGTTGTCTCTGCGCTGCTTGGTGCACACATTTGCTTCTCCCTTCTGTAGTCTTCTTCTGATGACAGATTTTTGCTGCTTTGTCAGCTGCCTCTTCACCTTCTGTTTCACCAGTTCCTTTAAAGAGCAAAAACAACAGATCAGGTCAAAGACTGCTGTAAATGTGTGATTTCATAAACATGCATTATTACTTCTTTAGGCATTATGGTTTCTTGTATTTTTTTGTTTCATATTTCATGTGTTGTTTATGGGTTTTAGCGATAAGAAAACAGCAGGTCAGTTATACTAAAACTGTTTAATAGTATAAACTTAGACGAGACCGTCTAAGACTGTACCAAACAGATCAGCAGCTCATTCTATATAATAAATATGGTACACCTTTAGATGTTGCTGTGACTTTATACCTATAAGTTGGCTTAGGTTACGCGAGGAACGGTGTCAAAAGATGTTGCAATGCACGCCACATCCTGTTTATTGCAACAACATCACAACGTCAAAAAGTGGACAAAAAAAGGCGACATGCATGTATTTTGGCACACAGATGACAATTATTTTGCACGCATTAGTAGCGTAGAATGTGTCTGAATATATGAACCTGTTCTACCTGTTCTAGATTTAGCGCTTAGTGGGTCCAAAACGACAACTCAGGTAAAACATTTGTAATTTGATCTACCTGTTCCAGCAGTAAGGCGCCTAGTTTTGCCGTCCTCCAATCATAAATGTGTAGAATCATACAGTTGTGGTGTGACACACCCCCAGAACGCCCCCACATCTTAAGCCCCGTTCACACGACGGATTTGGCCACGGGTTCGGTTCCCACGGCCAAAACTCGCCCTAACCTTGCGTCTCCCGACGCGGGTTTGCAGCGCGAGCGTGGTGCAAGTGGGGCGTGGTTTGGGGTGCGGGCAGGGGGAAAACCACGCAGCCAAGAATTGACAAGAGAGTTCTCAAACCCGCGTGCCAAGGCCACGGCCCCAAAGCCGTGGCCAAACCCGCGGCATGTGAATATTAACGCGGTTTCCAATAGGAAACCATGTTAATAAACTAGGCGCGATTTGGCCACGGAAACCGCGTCGGAACCCGCGGCCATAACTGTTGTGTGAATAGGGCCTTAGAGGCATTCCGAAGTGCCGTTGGTGCCCAATAATGCGCCTAATTTTTGGGGTGCATCTGATTATAACTCTAGAGACCAGGGCTGTGCCAGTATTTTGGCTGAAAGGATGCCAGACTACAGATGCAGCCCCGTACATACATGTCGCCCAAAGTGTCTAAAACATGTAATAAATGGAGCATAAAACACAGACTTCAGCTTCAGTTTTGAGAACAGGTGTGGCAATAATCAAGAAATGGAACACCATTTTCCAAAGATGCATGAAAAAGTAATTAACTGTTTTCTCACATGGCCCTGTAGGTTTTGATGACTTTTTCCCTTAATAAAAAAAGAGACCATTTAAAAACTGTATGTACTTGTGTTATGCTTGTCTAATATTGAAATTTATCTGGTGACTTGATACATGTAAGTGTGACAAACAACCAAAAGATTTATATATATAAAAAAAAATAAAAAAATTCAGGTAAGTGGCAAATACTTTTTTACACCCCTGTATGCATCACAAGAACGATCCCAGTTATTTCAACAGGAAAGTTGACCACCTGTTCGTTCAAACCCGAGTGGTTTTGGGGATTGTTCTTGAGAAAAGTGCGGGTCCCAGAGGTGGGACCTTTACCTATCAGACAGTTTTATGTCCTATTGATCTAACATTAGGGTTTATACCTTTTTAATAACTTGATTTATTAGGAGAAAAACTCCACCAAAAACCTCAAGTGATTCAATAATTCCCCCTTGAATCACATTATTTGTAGTCTGAAAAATGGCACAACACACACAATGGTTTTTCTAAAGAAGCTACAGTTGAAACCAGACGTTTACATAAAAAGACACATACGCGTGTTTTTTCATTATCTGGCATGAAATCAGAATACACCTTACCTGCTTTAGGCCAAATAGGATTACCAAAATTGCCAAATGCCAGAATGAGAGAGAATTTTTAAGGCATTTTTATTACTTTCTGCAAAGTCAAAAGTTTACATATACTAGGATTACTATGCCTTTAAATAATTTGGGACAGCTCATATGACGACATCATGTCTTTGGAAGCTTTTGATAGGTTTATTGGCAACATCCGAGTTAGACACACGCATATGGATATATTTTACAGCACACCAGAAACACACTGCTCCTGTGTGTAACATCATGTGAAAGTCTAAACTTTTGACTTTGCAGAAAGTAATAAAAATGCCTTAAAGGAGTTGTCTCATTACGAGCTTTCAGCCTGTCAGTGTCCCTGGTAAGTTGAACTGAGGGGCGTGCTTCTTGGTCTGTCTCTTCTGCTCCCTCTCCCCCCTCCCATCAGCACACAGGCAGCGACGTAACTTCTATAGTGGGGGGGGAGGGGTGTTTGCTCTCAGAGTTCACCCTGTGTGTGCCTGCCTAGGTCTGTTGCAGGAGAGGGCTGATCTATGAGTGTGAAGTGGTGTGCTAATAACAGAGCAGAGGGGATGCATGTGTTCCTATATCCCCTGCTTAGCTTACAAGTCTCCACATCTCCAGCAACAACAAGGCAGTGTTACTATACTCAGGATGTCTCACTAATACAGGAGAGCATAAAGTATTCACATGCCTGATCTGTACAGTATTAGTATAGTCACAGTTCCAAAGACATATCATGATTATAGTAACAGACAGGGTCACTGCTGTCACATCTATCTGTGTAGAGAGCAGGAGGAAGCAGGCACACACAGGGTTAATCCAGGACACAGACGCCAGAGTCCTCCCTCCCCCTCCTTCCACTCCAGAAGCATTCTGTGCGGGAGGGGCTCTCTGCTCCGACCTGTCTTCAAAGGTGATGAGTCATTCAGACCTGACAGCCAGTAAGATAAGGATCAACAGGTCGGCTGCTATAGAGATTTGAGGAGCTGATGTAGTAATACTAACAGGGCTAGCTCAAAATCAGTAGGACATTTGTAATGAACATATATTGCAAAGCTGCTTGTTTTTTAAAGATCTTTAAATTAAAACCCAATCATTGTAGCGAGACAACCCCTTTAAATTCTCTCTCTCTCTCATTATTCTGGCATTTGTCAAATATAAATAATTTTGGTTCCTAATTGACCTAAACATGTAAGGTTTATTCTGATTTCATGTCAGACTATGAGAAAAATATGCATGTGTGTCTTTTTATACAGTGTATGTAAACTTCTGATTTCAGATGTGTGATAGCAGCCTAATAGCTGCAAGTAGTTCTGATGGTTAAAGGGTATTTTCATTTTACTGATGAGCTTTAACCCCTTAACGACCTTGGGCGTTTGAGTACGTCCCAGGGCCGCTAAGGGGCTTTGCAGGGGTATCGCTCTGCGCCCCCCCCCCCCCCCGTAACACCCGGCAGTAACAGCGCCGGCGGGTGGCTCCGCCCCACTGGCGCTGTTTTAACCCATCAGACACCGCGGCAAAGATGGCCGCGGCGTCTGAATGAACGCCGCTCGGTGCCGCGCACCGATCGTTACGGTCATCGGCATCAGCGCAGCTAAGCTGCGCCAATCCGATGACCGGGCATAGTGGTGGGGAGCCCTGTGAAGGCTCCCGTCACTTACTCTGGCCGGTTTGCCCACTTCCGTCCGCAGACAGAAAGTGGGGAAACCGCCATCTTTGTACACCCTAATGCATTGCCTATGCAATGCATTAGGTTGTATTAACAATCGCGCCCCCTAGTGGTCAAGTACCATAGGTGGCCTCAATGTTACAGTACAAAAAATAAAGATTTAAAGTACAAAAAAAAGTATTAAAAGTTCAAATCACCCCCCTTTCCCCATTTTACAAATAAAATTAAAATAAAAAAGTTACACATATTTGGTATCGCCGCGTCCGAAAAAGTCTGATCTATAAAAATATAACATTTATCCCGTACACTGAACACCGTAGAAGAAAAAAAATTCCAAACGGCAAAATTGCGTTTTTTGGTCATTTTACGTCACTCAAAAAATTTAATAAAAATGATCAAAAAAGTCACATGTATTCCAAACTGCTAGCGATAAAAAGTACACTTCAGCCCGCAAAAAATGCCCCCTCACTGACATCCGTAGGTGTTAGTACAAAAAAGTTATTGGTCGCACAAAATGGCGCCGTGGCGCAAATGTCAAAAATAGAAAATGTTTGGAATTTTTTTACGGCATCAAAACATACTGGAAACCCTACATGTTTGGTATTGCCGGATGCGTAACAACCTGTAGAATACAGATAACACATTGTATTTACCGAAGATTGAACGCAAAACCCCCGCAAACATGGCGAAAATACATTTTTTTTCACAATTTGTCCCACTTGGAATTTTTTTTGCGGTTTCCCAGTATATTCTATAGTATAGTGAATAACACCATTAGAAAGTACATCTTGTCCCGCAAAATAAAAGCCCTCATGTGTATGTAGGTGGAAAAATAAAAAAAGTTATGGCTTTCAGAAGGCGAGGAGAGAAAAACGAACGTGTCACCCCAAAAAAAAACGCCTGGTCCTTAAGGGGTTAAACATATAGGCAAAGGTGAAAAAAAAAAAATTAACAAAAAACACTTGGCTTTTTTATTTTGCTTCATACCAAAGATACAGCAGGTTATCTGTCCTGCCTGTTTACAGATGTTTTGTAGGTTACCATTCTCATGGTTAGGGGGCTGGAGCATAGAGGTGGCGAGTAACCCAAGAAAACAACTGTAAAAAAGCAGGATGGATAACCTGCTGCATCTCTGAAATGAAGCCAAATCAGGACAGAAATGTATTTCATAAGAATATTTACATGTTTGAATAATCAATGAGTTAGGAAAACTCTTTAATGTAATTGCTATGTAGCTTGTGTATTATTTTCATATATTAATATGGCCGATTAATTCACATTACCCGCATATACTGTAATGTATCATATTTTTCCCGTTACTAAACAATGCAGCTTTTGTTACTTGGAAAACTAAGATTTGGGTGGAGCAGTAAACAGAGGAGAACTGGAGCACTGCTT
The DNA here is from genome assembly GCA_025379985.1 of Phyllomedusa bahiana. Taxonomy (NCBI): domain Eukaryota; kingdom Metazoa; phylum Chordata; class Amphibia; order Anura; family Hylidae; genus Phyllomedusa; species Phyllomedusa bahiana. The sequence continues at coordinate 90,294 of JAODAL010005735.1, read as the reverse complement.
CACCTCCTCCTACACTTGATAATGTTCTGAGAACATGGTGAGTTATGGATTCCCAATAGGATTGGTGATATAATGCCTTCCATCAAGCAGGCCAGATGCAGAAGCATCCTGGCAACTATTCATATGCTGAATGAATAAAACTGGGCGGCCACACACTGAGTTTTACATGATGATCTAGTTAAGATATTGTTCTTTAAACTGATCAAGGAACACAGGATTGGAGAACCCTTTTGATACAGCAGAAAGAGGCACTCAGCAAAAAGAACAAAGGAAAAAAAGCAAAGAAAATAGCAACATCCTCAAAAAAACAGATGAAAGAGGAAGAAAATATATATATATAAACACACACACACACACACACCACACACAGTTAAGGCACATTATTATGACCACCATCTAACATCCAGCGTAACTGCCGTGAGCGGCACGGACAGCCGGTACATGGTCTGGGAGCGACTCCATAAAGGTCCTAGTGGGTTGTCTGGAGCCATGCTGACTGCAGTGTATCCCACAGCTGCTGGAAGGTGCGTGCGGGAGGATCCATAGAGCACATACAATCAAGGTGGTCCTACTGATGTCGGACATTTCTAGCTATGTGATGTCGGATTGTTTTGCTGGAAGACGGCATGTATGGGTGTACGAGATCTGAAGGGATGGATTCATACCCAAAACCGTAGAAAGTGCCTCCCACATGCATTGGGAGCACAGAAAATCACACAAAAAGATTCTCCAGACCAGAACACTGTCACTACCAGCTTGTGTTCTTCTAGCAATGATTGCAGGATGTTTGTTCACTGATGTTTCGCACCTGAGATGCGCACGACCATCCATTCAATGAGGCAGTAATTATGACTCAGAGAAAGCAACCCTTTTCCAATCAGCGGAGGTCCAATTCTGTTATTGCTGTGAAAATCAAGTCCTTTCTGCCATTGCAACTTCGTTAGCAGAGGTGCAGTAACCATCTGTCCAATTAGGATCCCCAGATGCAGTAGGGTTCAATGAATTGTTGATTTAGACAAATATCCTGTAGCCCCCTGGTTCATTTTGGCAGTGAGCTGCAATAGTGTGTTGATCCTTTGTAGCCCACATTCACGCCTCACATCATTGTCACGTGGTGCTCTGCAGATCCCATGCCACTTATTCACAGTGGTGCCATTTGCCCACTCACGATATTTTTTTACCACAGCAGCACAGGAACAGTTTACAAACTGCACAGTTTCAGAAATACCAGCACCCTTGGCCCGAAAGCCAATAAATCAGCCATTTTGGCAACTAGAAGTTCATCCCTTTCACCCATTTATGGATGTGTATGCAGAAAGCCAATCGCACATCTTATATACCAAGCAATACAGCTCATGACATGTGAATTTCTTCATGAGCTACATGCTGCTAATGTTGAAACAAGGAAGTGGTCATAATAATGCGACTTGACTGTGCATGACCAGGCAGAAATCATGTGAATATAAATTTTGACTGGATCAAAGTTAAAAGGGTTACCCCTGATTTTAGAGAGAAACTGTCTGCTGGAGCCGTCAAAAAATAAAGCAAGAAATCCAACGTACCCATGAGGCTTCCTCCACTAGTTTATGTGTGTGTGTGTTTTTACCATTAATTTTGTTATTAACGGTCTTAACCAGCAGGTATATTTATTTTAAAAAGTCAAAGAATGCATAACTTCATTTATTTTAATTTTTTTTCCAAATGGAAGGTCTTACTTATGTTTTTTTTAACTTATTAAAACCAGTTACTTTACTGCAACAAGATGGTTCAGAAAGGATAAAAGCGGATAGATTTCCTTTAAAAGTATAAATCCCATTCTTATCAAAGGATATTCTTACCACACATGTAGGCAAAGAAAAATAAAGGTTACCAAATACAATGTGGTTTTGCTTCCTTTCAGAGCTAGTGCAGGTCTTCTGCACAAAAGCTTCCCTACTTACCGACCACCTCTCTCTGCTCTCATTGCTCAAACCTATTTTACTGACAAAGTTTAACCCTTTAGACCGTTGTAGCTCTCTGCTATATTCTTTAAACCCTTCTATTAGCCATGTCCCTCTTATCACTGCTGTAAAACCACCCACAGCCTAACCAGGAAGTGGGAGTCCAAAGCTGGCTGTGAAGAGCAGGCATGGTGAGAACACGCCTTTAAATCCTTAGGACATAAACAATTTTGTGTCTTTTTTACTCCTCACCTTCCAAGAGCCATACATTTTTCTCTTATCCATCTCTTAATGTTGCCATTTGACAGCTGCTTTTTTCCTGGGGGAGTTGTACTTTATACCATTTAATTTGCTTTATAAATGTATTGAGAAACATTTACAAATGAATTGTGGACCTCTGGCAGTTTTAAAAGGCATGTTAAGGCTGCAGGCCTGAAAGCCTTCATAACTACCGAGCGGCACTTCACAGAAGAGCAGGTGATAAAGGAAGCCTCTAACCACTCAGATACTGCTGTCACCATTAATGGTGCCCTCTGAGGTGTTACTGTTTTTATTTTAAATCACCATTAATTTCAGGGTGTTGTACATTTGAGGAGGGTTACATACATAACAAATTACAATAGCAACACTTAAAGGGGTTGTCTCGCTACAAGGATTGCTTTTTATGTTAAAGATCTTGCAAAAACAAGTCACTTTGCAATATATGTCCATTAGCAGTGTCCTACCTATTCCTAGATATCCCCTCTTGTATGGGCTGCATCAGCTCCTCAGGTCACTATAGCTACAGACCTGTTTGTTCTCTGCCAGCACTGGTTGCTATAGCTACAGACCTGGCTTCTACTACAGCCTAGTAGAAGCCAGTAATCACGCCCCTGAATTCAAAGTGAAACCAAGAAAACAGGACTAAGGAAAGATGAATCAATGTAGTGAGACAACCCCTTTAATGACTAACAACTGGAACAGAGGGAGAAAGGACCCTGCCCACCAAGGCTTAAAATCTTAAATAATTAGTAATGGAGGGGCAGCACCTAAACATTTTAGATTTATATTGCTTCTTTTGCAAACAGGACAAAGGCTGAATTTTTTTTTATTTTGCTGATATTGCTAACAATCCAGCTGCAGGGTATTTGCCTGCATACATTTATCTGTTTTGTGTCTACATTACACAAAAAAACCCTAAACAAATTAGATGTCCACACGACAATAATAACCTGTAGAATTAATCTAACAAGTTTAGTGTGAAATGTGAATGGTGTACAAAATATTTAAACAACAAAAATTTGAAAAAATTTGAAAAAAATCTGCAATAATTTATATATGAACTTAAAGCTATGCCCCCAAAAAGTACAACTTCTCCCTCATACAACTGCATCATTGAAAAAAAACAAAAACGCAAGGAGGCAAAGATTAAAAAAAAATGTGCTGGTCATTAAGTACTTTTCAGGCATTCGGATTAAGGGGTTAAACCCTATTTTCTAGCTTATTACCAAGATTCTGTCATATTAAGCTGCTTAAAATTCAGTGCTATATCATTATGACAGCATATCTTCTTTGGCACCTGTTGAGTGTGTCCTGCACAGTTACTTCCTGGTACAGGAAAACAACTTAACCTTACTGATAAAATAAGAGCCAAAATTCTCTCCGAAATGTAAGAATGCGATTTGTTTCACAATGGTTCTGGGCAGGCATTCTTGGCGCCATCTAGAGGCCATTTATCATCAAATGCTCTCCTGCATAATTATAAAGCCAGACCATCCACCTCTGCTGCTGCTGCACTTCATAGATTATGTTCTTACTCACGACTGATTTCAGCAGCATCTGTACTATTATATTGCATTACTGTCCAGCTTTCTCAGACAGCGTCATTTCTGTTTAGCATCTTTGCTATAGAAGACCCTGCTAGGACCTAATAACTCTCTGGCAGAGTATAATATACTATGAGGCTAGACTCACATGGAGTATTTCTCCTATGAAAAAATGTGCTGTATTATACATGTCACAAAGCTCATCGACAACCTCAGATTTCTGTGGCATAATTTCATTTTTTCCCCACACGCGAATGTTTTAGGACTTGAATTAAAGGGGTTGTCTCACTACATTGATTAATGTTACCTCAGTCCTGTTTCCTTGGTTTCACTTTGAATTCAGGGGCGTCTTTACTGGCTTCTACTAGGCTGTAGTAGAAGCCAGGTCTGTAGCTATAGCAACCAGTGCTGGCAGCCTATCAGCAGAGAACAAACAGGTCTGTAGCTATAGTGACCTGAGGAGCTGATGCAGCCCATACAAGAGGGGATATCTAGGAATAGGTAGGGCACTATTAGTGGGCACATATTGCAAAGTGACTTTTTTTTGGCAAGATCTTTAACATAAGAAGCAATCATTGTAGTGAGACAATCCCTTTAACCCAATCAAAGAGGTCTAATTCTCATTTTTGCTCTCAAATTTTCCGCGCATAAAATGCATGCACTTAGCTGACATGAACTCACTTTTCATGCCTCATGTAACATTTTACACCAACTGAAGCCACTGGGACACTTTACTTACCAGAATTCTAGCACAATTTGCGCCAAAAATAATGACATACCTATGTTACACCACATATACTGTTTTAGACAGTGTCTAGACCGCACTGCACCTTCTACAACAAACGGGTGTGGCTTTGTGAAAGGCAATGTGGCCAAAAACATGCGACAAAAGTTTGCCATAGTTAGTAGCATAAAGTAAGCCAACTTAAAAGGGTTCTCATTACACGGTTTCACAGACTTGAGCTGTTTCTATCTGTTACAGCCTCAATTCCAGGGGCAAGTCTCTCCTGACAGTAGGCGTATCTTCCCTCACTGAAGAGTTGTGACATCATCATTCTTTGTTAGCAGTGGAAGGAAGAGGATGTTACAGCTCTGCAGACCTCCTGCAATGTTCTCATGTCTGCAGAGCTGCCAGCTCCCTCCCAGGCTCCAAGCATCTTGTAACCAGAGCACCTGCACTGCTGTAAGCATTTAAACATACAGCCTGAACTGAGGAACCAAATGTGAGAAAGACACGCTGCCCCCCCTTTCCCCTCTATTATCATGCAGGAGGTAGAGCAAACTGTATAAGGCTGTGTTATATGGGGGGTGAGCAGTGTATAGGGCTGTGTTATATAAAGAGTGTGAATCTAGCAGCTAGAGACTCAGTAATTGCTGAGATCCTTTACATAGAACTATCACTGGGAGAAGGCACATAGAGAGGAGCTGAGAAAGCCTTTATTATACAGGCACACAGCCATCTCAGGCAGTTTGTTTCACTTTCATTTTCCACAGCTCAGATGGGAGTAAGCACAGAGTGCAGGCGGCCAATCACAGCACATAGGGGAGTGTCCAACAGGCTGGATTACATATCAGTTAATCACTGAAAAGGGGGCGTGGCCTGACCACCTGCTGCAGAAATAGTATAGCAGATATGAATTAATCTGTGCATCCATAGCTAAGTGAATTCGGCAATGCATACCAATTGCAAAAGTGCTTATTTTTACTGTCCTCATCATTAGAGATATGATCATTGTAGCGAGAAAACCCCTTTAAAAATGGTGTAAAGTTAAACTAGACAGTTCAAACCTGAGCCAGATTTATCAACAGTATATGTGTACGGCTATGTTCGCATGGCTGATTTTGACGCTGTTTTTGCAGCGTTTCTTCGCTTCAAAAAAGCCTCCAAGACACGCCCAGTTCATTTTCATTGATTCCTATGTAAAACAGAGTTGTAGCACACACACATTTTTTCTGCGCTTCTTTGGATATTGTTTTGGACGTTGAAAAAGAAGCGTCATGTCAATGCATGAAGCGTTCAACGCTGAAAATCCCTATAGGAATCAATGGAGAGCTTCAAAACCTCGGCGCGGTTTTAGATCTGATTTTGGCACGTTTCCCCCCGGCTATTACATTGTATGGAGCTTTGCTTTACCAACTCCACAGCCCTGACAAAAACCCTGTTCTTGTTCCTACAGCAGCTTAAAAGATTAATAGGTGCCACACTCACCACAGAGACTTTGCATGGTGTGCTATTAACTTAACACTACAAGGCGATAAGGAGAAGTGACACTTCAGATACCCATTATGTAGTCCTTTTAAGTACACACACTGGGACATGCATTTTATTTCCTTATCCATAAAGGCGAATAAACATACAGCACAACATTTGCTAGCAGACAGCACCCACAATCCAGGAATTTGCAGGTAAAATTGCTTATTTTCCCTAGTAAAGCTAATAACAGGGAACTGCTAAGTAGTTTGATGATATATGGGTAAAATGGTCAAATGTACCAAGGTTGGCACCTACACTAAATGATATAGAATCTTATTAGGGATAAATAGTTCAACCCATTTTATCACGTTTTCTAAAAATAAATCAATTACTGTCTGGTTCAACACTGAAGAACAAGTATTCAGGAACAATGAAGGGATGATGGAGACTCTCAGGTGGAGGTTTCACTTTTGGTATCCCCTACACTTAAAGGGGTTTTGCCAAGAAGGGATTTCCTCAGCTAAGAGGCTGAATTTGAGCCTTGAGCCCTGAAGAGGGGTGTTGTGTTTCTGTGTTAAAAAAAAAAACCAAGTACCTCCTCTGTGATGTCATATTCCCACCTCCTCTGCACGTTCCTGAGGATCAGTCTCTGTGGCTGAGCAAACACTGTTTTACTACATCACAGAGGAGAACTATTGTGCACAAGTTAATGGGTTTTGTTTTATGCCTCTTATCTGCTCAGGAGAGATTAGCTCCAGGCCGGCAGCTTTCTTTCATTCCTTCATGGACACAGTGAGTCAAGGGAGTGTCTGCATTTTTACTAAGATAATTACATTAAAACCAGTGCATTCTCCATACAGGAGACAAAAGGATGCATTTTCCACAGTCCCTTCAAAGCTGCAGCCTGGGGGAGAAGAAGGGCTACTCAGGGAGCGTCTGCAATCTTTACTCTGATAATTACATTACAACTAGTGGATTCTCTATACAGGAGACAGATACTTTTTTCCCCAGTCCATTATAAGCTCGTTCATGTTCCCTGCCAGGAGATAAGTGCAGACAATGCAAGTGCAGCCAGATCAGTGTCCTGGTTGTGTCTAATGTAAACTCTCAGGTAACCAAGGGCATCTAATTAAGGCTGTAGCTCTCACAGGCTTCACTTTTTTTAATGACATATATTTAGAAAAGTCATTAAATACCCATTTTGGAGGATTCCACATCAACATTACATCATGGCAAAACCCCTTTAAGGGAAAAGGGGTGCCATGATTGTGGTGGTGGTAGACATTATGCGCTGCCCCTTCATATAAAACAGTAAAGAAAAAGGAGGGCTATGGTGCTCCTAGGTGTAGTACGTCAAAACAATTGAGACAATAACCAAGGCAGTGCAAATGCACTCACTTGTTCGCATTGTACAAACTTGAGGCATAACGCTGTAAAAATATATGCAAATAATCTAAATTCTGGAGGACCGCTGGTTAGCTGCCACACTTTGAATTTAAGCATTCCTGAAGTATGAGAGGGAGAAACAACAATTAAAAAATATCTAGAAACAAAAGTGTCAAGGCGCTTCACCAGAAATAGCCAAAATAAAATAAATTTTCAATTTAAATGATTGTACATATAATAGGATAGAACATGCTGCATATATCTAGACAGGATATTTCTCACATGTATTTTGTGCTGGTACTATAACATTTTACCAGGTCTGAAAGGGGACAATAGGAAAATACAGTATATACAGTCATGGCCAAAAGTTTTGAGAATGACACAAATATGATATTTTCACATGATCTGTTGCCCTCTGGTTTTTATGTGTGTTTGTCAGATGTTTTTATCACATACAGAAATACAAGTGCAATCATATTATGTTTAACAAAAGCTTTTATTGACAGTTAGAATGAGTTAATGCAGCAAGTCAATATTTGCAGTGTTGACACTTCTTCTTCAGGACCTCTGCAATTCTCCCTGGCATGCTCTCAATCAACTTCTGGACCAAATCCTGACTGTTAGCAGTCCATTCTTGCACAATCAATGATTGCGTTTTGTCACAATTTGTTGGTTTTTGTTTGTCCACCCGTCTCTTGATGATTGACCACAAATTCTCAATGGGATTAAGATCTGGGGAGTTTCCAGGCCATGGACCCAAAATCTCTATGTTTTGTTCCCTGAGCCATTTAGTTATCACCTTTGCTTTATGGCAAGGTGCTCCATCATGCTGGAAAAGGCATTGTTGATCACCAAACTGCTCTTGGACGGTTGGGAGAAGTTGCTCTTGGAGGACATTCTGGTACCATTCTTTATTCATGGATGTGTTTTTAGGCAAGACTGTTAGAGAGCCGATTCCCTTGGCTGAGAAGCAACCCCACACATGAATGGTTTCTGGATGCTTTACAGTTGGCATGAGACAAGACTGGTGGTATCGCTCACCTTGTCTTCTCCGAACAAGCCGTTTTCCAGATGTTCCAAACATTCGGAAAGGGGATTCATCAGAGAAAATGACTTTACCCCAGTCCTCAGCAGTCCACTCCCTGTACCTTTGGCAGAATATCAGTCTGTCCCTGATGTTTTTTCTGGAGAGAAGTGGCTTCTTTGCTGCCCTCCTTGACACCAGGCCTTGCTCCATGAGTCTCCGTCTCACAGTGCGTGCAGATGCACTCACACCTGCCTGCTGCCATTCCTGAGTAAGCTCTGCACTGCTGGTAGCCCGATTCCGAAGCTGAAACACTTTTATGAGACGGTCCTGGCGCTTGCTGGTCTTTCTTGGGCGCCCTGGAGCCTTTTTGGCAACAATGGAACCTCTCTCCTTGAATTCCTTGATGATGCGATTAGATTGTTGACTGAGGTGCAATCTTTCTAGCTGCGATACTTTTTCCCTGTTAGGCCAGTTTTGTGCAGTGCAATGATGACTGCACGTGTTTCTTTAGAGATAACCATGGTTAACAGAAGAGAAACAATGATGCCAAGCACCAGCCTCCTTTAAAGTGTCCAGTGGTGTGATTCTTACTTAATCATGACAGATTGATCTCCAGCCCTGTCCTCATTAACACCCAAACCTGTGTCAATGGAGCAATCACTGAAACGATGTTAGCAGGTCCTTTTAAGGCAGGCCTGCACTGAACTGGAAATGTGTTTTGGGGGAAAAAGTACATTTTCTAGGCAACTATGGACTTTGCAATTAATTGCTGTTAAGCTGATCACTCTATAACATTCTGGAGTAAAAATTAACATTTGTATCATTCTCAAAACTTTTGGCCATGACTGTACACTAATCACAAAAAGTTAGGGTTATTTTGCTTTTGGTTGAAATTTTAGGATGAACTTACAAATTTCTTACAATTGTTCTTAAATGAAGTGAAGCCATCTCTTAACTTTAGAAAGCACATGTCCAACTGTTCAGTGTTTCAGTAATTTTTGCACAACTTGCTGATCTCTAACAAAAAGCTTAATTGCAAAATTCACAACAGGTGTTTGGTCCCTGAATCACCAAAAAACTACAAAGCCACACTTACAGGTCAATGGCTGGTGGATACACTGAATACCAGCAGCAGGCATCTCTGGCCCTTGTGTTGCATGGGAAAAGATAACAGGTGCCATTAATTAATGAGCAAATGCTCTAGGTACTAGTTCACACCAGCATGCAAAAAGCCACAGTATAACACATGGGGAGACTGCAAAAATGCAACAATACCGATAAAAATTGCATATAGATAAAGAGATACAAAGGGTAACGCCATTTATACAGTTACACCATGCTGGGTTTCAGCTTATATCACTCACAAAAAAATGGGCAAGCTGCCCAGCACTAAAATACTGGGGAGCTTAGGGTACAAGTATTTTGTGCAGTGCACCTTCTAAGTGCTGGGCAGCTTACCCATTTTTTTGTGGATGATATAAGCTGAAACCCAGCATGGTGTAACTGTATAAATGGCGTTACCCTTTGTATCTCTTTATCTTTATGCAATTTTTATCGGTATTGTTGCATTTTTGCAGTCTCCCCATGTGTTATACTGTGGCTTTTTGCATGCTGGCGTGAACTAGTACCTAGAGCATTTGCTCGTTAATTAACGGCACCGGTTATCTTTTCCCATGCAGCACAAGGGCCAGAGACACCTGCTGATGGGATTTAGTGTATCCACCAGCCATTGAGCTGTAAGTGTGGCTTTGTAGTTTTTTTGGGAATTTATGTCCCATTTTTCTGTGGTTTTGTTTTTTTGATAGTGTAGGGACTCGCAAGAAATGAGGAGCCTTGCCATTGGCTTGCGAGCTTGCGTACTGTAGCTACTGTATCAACTAGTCCCTGAATCACCCAATACATTTAGGGGATTAATTTGAAAAGGGATTTAAACAGTCCTCATCATGCTGTTCACATTTAGACATCATGAGACCAAGACAATAATTTACAATTGATCAACAGTACCTCACCATTGTGAGGCTTCGAGCAGGATGTTCTCAGATGGAAATGGCCACTGAAGAGTCACAGAAAGGCAAAGAAGTGAACATCCTGTGGCTACATCACACACTGATGACCTCTTCATTGTGAACAATGCCCGGCGGAACTGGATGAAGAATGCCACACAACTCCAGGCACGTTTAAGGGAGGTGAGAGGCAACCAAGTGTCCCATCAGACCTTTCGTAACCGTTTATATCTGCGTGGTCTGTATGATAGACGACCAGCAAGGGTACCTGACCTGGCTGAGGCACAGTGCTTTCCTTGACATTTCCAGCATTGATGGCAGTCCTTATTTCTTCTCACAGCGAGTCGACACTGAACAGCACTGAGGACCAATGGCCCCTTGTCCAGTGTAGATGTTCCCTGCTCCATGCAAGGCGATGATGCCGGTGCCTAGTGGTGTGGTCATGTTGTCTAGCACGCAAATATTAAAGGAGTTGTCTCATTAAAAGCTTTCAGCCTATCTCTGTGGCTGGGAGTTGAATTGAGGGGCGTGCTAGCTTGTCTGCCTCTTCTCCTCCCTCTTCCCCCCTCCCCTCAGCACACAGAAAGCTCTCCTCCATAACTTCTATACAGGAAGGTGGAGGGGGGGGGGTTTGCTGCCAGAGTTAACCCTGTGTGTGCCTGCCTAGGTCTGCTGCAGCTCTTGGTGCTCGTCTCCACAGTCAGGAGACAGGAGAGGGCTGATCTATGAGTGTGGAGCCAGAGCAGGGGGGATGCAAGTGTTCCTATACTCCCTGCTTAGCTTACATTGTCAGAACAGACACAGGGCAGCTGGGAAGTGTTACTATACTCAGGATGTGTCACTAGTACAGCAAAGCATGAACTGTTCACATGCCTTATCTGTTCTATTACTATAGTGACAGCTCCACAGACCCATCATGATTATAGTAACATACAGGGTCACTGCTGTCCCATCTATCTGTGTAGAGAGCAGGAGGAAGCAGGCACACACAGGGTTAATCCAGGCAGCACGGACACAGAAGCCAGAGCCCTCCTCCCCCCTCCACTACAGAAGCATTCTGTGAGGGAGGGGCTCTCTGCTCTGACCTGTATGAGTCATACAGACCTGACAGCCAGTGAGATAAGGATCAACAGGTCAGCTGCTATAGAAATTTTAGAAGCTGATGTAGTACTACTAACAGGGCTAACTCAAAATCAGTAGGACATTTGTAATGAACATATATTGCAAAGCTGCTTGTTTTTTAAAGATCTTTTAATTAAAACCCAATCATTGTAGCGAGACAACCCCTTTAAGGCTATGTTCACACGGCTTATTTCGGGACGGATTTCAGTCCGTAATTCGCGCCATACTGCGCGAATTATGTCCGAGATCCATCCCAGTCATCACGGTAATCCACAGTTCTCATAGAGAACTATGGATTCCATCTCCTCAACCCGCTTGCGAAATACGGCGAGCGGGGAGAAAGTGACATGTCAATTATTCACGACGGGATACGCGCCATGGATAATGAATGTCTATGGGGCCGGCGAGCTGCCGCCCCCCTCCCCACACAGCGTAATTGTGGGCAAAATCTGCCGTGGATAAACCGTGTGAACATAGCCTAACGGTTACAAATGGTATGACATGACACTTGGTTGCCTCTCGCCTCCCATAAACGTGCCTGGAGTTGTGTGACATTCATCATCCAGTTATGCAGGACATTATATCTTCATTATTGTATCATTATAGGAGTTATGCCACAAAGACAACCTATCACATTTCCACAGGAAAGAGGAGTGTGTGCAGACCTTCTTCTTAATTACGTAGCGAGATTCAGTTCCTGGCACCAATAGCTGAAAAAATGTGACATTACAGACAAAAAACGGCAACCAGCTAAGCCACACACCTGCAATGTCCTTTTTAAAAACCATGGAGATGTCCTGGGGACTGGAGTGCCCCATTGTAAATAGAGTGGTTCCCACTCGACGGCCCTCAGTAATCTAATATTTATCATCTATCCTGTGGCTAAGGTAAGTGCAATGGCTGGACCCTTTGCTTCCCTCTCCTATCCCCACAATTCTGTGGACCAGAGTTATGGTGGGAACAACATGCTACAGAAAAGTAAGTAGTATGTGCTAACCTCCACACTGAAGGAATCTCTTATGAAGTAGTACATGGTTTTTACCTTTAATTCATGACAAGTACTGACATGCACAAACACTACTCGAGGCTCCCTGTTGCTTTGCGTTTCTTTATATCTCAGCACAAGACAGAGCATATGAAAAATACCTTCTCCTGCTTACAGGGCCAGGAGAAAGTCATATACGTTTTGTTTCGCAATGAATATGATTTAGGTCTCCAGTATAACAGCAGCTGGGATCCCTCATTTCAGGAATATGGACAATGAAGGAGGGCTCTTGTTTAGAAACATAAATCCATAGGCTACAAATGACCATATTACTTAGTGCCTGCATAGTGTTTTACTCATAGGCTGCATGATACTTACAATTTCATTTTGCATGATTTGTATGGTGCCTAGAACACAAATAATCTGTGTGATAAGAAGTCACTTACTGGTGGGATGGTGGAGCAGCTGCCGACCGTACCCATAGAGGTCAGGCTGGTGGTTCTTGTTCGGTGCCGATTAATATGTTGTAAACTGTCCTCATCTCTACAAAAACACAGAGACAACATAACGCAAAATTAAGCAAAGAGGCAAGGTAATCAAACAGTGTATGGCCTTCAAGCAAATGTTCCACTCCTAAAGAGAATCTGTAATCTCATGTCTGTTTTAGCAAATACTCATTCCCCAACAACAATGCTGGAGAACCATTACTCTGAGTTTTGTCATCCCTCTATTACACCTCCTGAAAATATAGTAAAACATTAATATTTAGGCATTACAATTCCCCTTGTCAATAGGTACTACACAGTCTAGCACCATCAGAACCAGTGCTGTGGAGTCAGAGTCGGTGCCTATTTTGCAGGAGTCGGAGTCGTCATAAAAGGGACCGACTCCCAAAATATATATAAGTTGGTCCGGTTAGTTCGATGCAGTGCAAAGAGCAAGAGGCATTGGGTCCGGCCAGTGCTACTGCTCCCATATCTTCAGCTTTATCACATGAGGAGTGTAAGTGATGACATGGAGCATGCAAAGCGCTGCCCCTGGGGAAAAGATTCTGCTCCCATGGCAAACAGATTTCAGCAAAATTTGTCACCTGCTTTCAAAGAAGTAGAAGAGTTCAACCATTCATTAAAACGGACATGGCTGAGGCAATTCCTTTATATCCTGACATTGTTAGAGATGTTGCCCCTGTGGTAACTGCTTTGCCCCTAACCCAATTAGTGTAGAGAGGCCGTTCTCTAGCCTGGAAATAATGAGATCAGATGTGAGGTCATGTATGCAGAATCTGATGGAGGCAATACTATTTCTCAGAACAAATTCAGAGACTCCACGAATGTTCCTGCGGTGTTTTGCATATTTACAATTTTTTGGTGTTCTAAAGTCATATCCAATAAATCTATTTTACACTGACAAGCAAAATGGTAACAATGTTTTGAACGTGTGACTTTCAGGTCCATATCTCACCATCCACTACAGCTTTGTACATGAACCTACTGTAATTTTATATAGTCATCTTACCTGTCTTATACATAAATGTGACTTGCAAGTATTTAGCATCTGCTTAGTTCTGCAGATTCTTTCCTGTAACTGCACTGTCACTATTCCTAAAAATCAAAATGTTAAATTTTTATTATTTTGTTAGTATTTGGGAAATCCACCTTTGGTTTTCAATACTGCCTGAATCCTTCTGGACTCTGAATCAGATTTAAGCAGGTCTTGACCAAAATCCGATCCCAGGTCTCTTCCACACATTCCCAAAGTTGGTGCAGACTGGACTTTGATACAAATACAGCTTTTTCTTCAACTCTACCCACAAGTGTTCAAAAGATCAAAACATTGTTACCCTTTTGCTTGTCAGTGTCTGTTCTCCCTAAATAGCTTGATTATTGTATCATAAGGTGATAAACAGCCTGATGTGATGTTACCATTTTACTAGAGTAAAGTTATCACTTAAACATGCGCCATGTATGAGGGAGTCGGAGGTTTGAGAAATTGAGGAGTCGTAGTCGGGGCTTTGGCTTGCCCGATCCACAGCCCTGATCAGAACTGACTAGACAGTGCCAGTGTTTGTCAATTGACTTTGTTAATGGAATAGAATGATAGTGTTCAGATGTCAATTCATTCAGAAGCTTCCTGGAGAAACAGGGACTGGTCACGCACAGTTTTAGAAAAAAAATGCTTCTACACTGCTGTTACATAAAAAAACATTTTAGAAGAACTGACAAGTCCTTCCTCAACATACACTCTAATAGAGGAGGCAATCTTCCAAACACTGAATCAATTGGATCTTCACACTCCTCCAAGAAAGTCTTGAATTTATCATGAACTGTGCAGGACAAGAGACCCCAGAGATCCCCAGGTACATTACATTTTGACGGTGAAACTAATAGGTATTTACGGAATATTCACAAAACAATAGATTTTACTTGTCTGTTCCCCTATCATATCGTAAAGTTTAAAACAGATACACAAGAGCGTGCCTGCTCACCCTACCTACGGGTAACAGTAATACGGACGCATCGCAAATGTAATTTTAATATTCCATGCAAATCTCCTCACTATAAGCTAAAGGAACGATAACATTCACAGCTTACCCTTAGACTGGACCTTCAATGTTTGATTAGGGAGTGAGACTTCTGTGACCGATCAGCACAATGAGGGTATGAAAGCCATCAGACTGAAGGTACAAGCTTTCAGTATTGTCAATGGGAATTGAGTTCTTTAGTGACAGCTTCATTATACTGGATGTTAGCAATTTCTTACCTGAATGGTCTGTATTCTTTGTTGGCCCCAGAAAGATCCACAAGGTCGGGACATTTATCTGCATAATCCTCCAGCTCATCACTTCCAGGATCTTCATCTAAGCTTAGCTGTTCATTTTTCAGCCTGTTACTTCCATCATCACCAGCTACCGAGATCTCAAGGATTTCCTTGTCACTATTTTCAACAGTCTTCCCTTCTAGTTCGGCTAAAGCGTTACTGAATTCTGTCATGTCCAAGCTTGGTCCGCAATCATCAGCGGTGTGTTTGGTTTCAGAGTTGTCAAGATAAGCTCTATCTGAGGCTTCTATTGTACTTGTATCTTCTGTCTCACGGTTTTTGGTTTCTTGCTCATGATCACCCTCAGGTGAGGAACATACTGTTTCAGCATCTTCCTCCTCAGCATCATCCGGACCAATTGGCTGTAAGAGCTCATCATCATCTTGCATTTCTTTGGTAAAGCCACTCACTGCAATTTCCACATCGAGGGAGCACTCTTTCCTTAAAATAAACCATAGCAGACAGATCAAGAGCCAAGATCTAACCAGGAGGCGAGAGGTGTATCCACCAGCTTAATCAAAAATGTTGCATATGTGTTACAGTAGAAAAGTAGTGTGTGGTAACAGGCTTGTCATTACAGTTTAGGCATACTACAAATGATGTTATACATAGACATACGGCCTACCCTACAGATAAGCTGTGTACTTTGATCATTATGAACATCACTAACTATGAATGAGCAATATTCAAGCAGTAGCATAGAGATAAATACACACCGACTTTAAAAAAAAAAAGGCCTTCTCCCCTTCCGCACTGGGTCTCCCTAGTGTGGTTTACCTTGTAGATCTTCTGAACCAAGATATCAATGGTGCAGATGCTAACTGGCTGCAGCAGTCACATGCCGTTCTACTTACATCACTGTTCAGAAGTACACAAACGGTAATGTGATCAATTAGGTGATTGAACAGGGACATCAACGTTGCAGCCAGAAGAACAACCCCAAGGAGACCCATTGTTGGTAGGGTCCAAAAGGATGGGGAGTATAGGCTTTTTTTTTTTTTTTTAATGGGGCACCAGGAGCTGCACTTTAAGATTCTGCTATCAAATTGAACTACAGAAATTAGTTTAGCTTTTTTATTTTCATTATTGGCAAGAATAGTGTTTACAGAATAACAGAGTTTGGCTGCTGAAAACTTCCTCAGTACTTTACTTCAATAGTGGTGTGCCATATAACACCTATTGATAGCATCTAGTGAATTACTTATACGATGCACTACACAGACCCAAGTCATAGTTTTCTAGTTTACGTCCAATAATTATCAAAGAAGGGTAAATGTTAGTATGTTAATAAAGCGTAAAAAAGGGTTTAAAAGAGAACAATAATAAACTGTTTACCCTATTGGGACCATATTTTCCTGATTTTTAGTCATCCCTAAAATAGCTGTGGGTCCCAAAAGGTGGAACCCACCCCTCTCACACTTTTAAAAAGCATATGCCATCAAGTGAAAGTCAGGAACACCGCTGTTCAGGCCTTTTAGCTTATGGAGTGTTTCCTAGCCTGGATAAACAAGAAACAAATAGAAAAATGCTCAACCTTATCTGATGTTGACATGGTCAGTCCCGTTTCATGTTCAGGGATATTCTTAGGATAGTCCAGAAATCTCTGTTGCTGGCCTCAAAAAGCAAATATATGTACCAAAAACTAAAATTGGGCATTCCCGTATCAACAATAAAAAAAAAAATCCTCGCTTTATTAAACACCCAAAAAAGAGCAACATGCTCCATGCAACATATTGCTCTTTTATTAGTGTTTAATAAAGCAAAGATTTTTTATTCTTAATACTGGAATATGCCATTTTTTGTTTTAATATGTAGACTGGCTAAAGCACTGCTAACATCAGTGTTATATCCATTTTTCTGTTCCATTAAAGGTGTTGTCTCACTACAAAGATTAGCTTTCAACATGTAGGGAACAGTAAATGAAGACATTTTCCAACTATACGGCTTTGTTTATTTTCCTTTGTTGAGGAGATAAAAGTAATTTTATCAGCTCTGGGTGCAATCAGGTTCCTATAGGTTACCAATCTGCTCTTACTGCTGTTTGTCTTATCTGATAGCAGGGATGACATCATCACACAGGTCGCATATCTGATTTAACAAAGGAGACTAATTAGTTTTGCCTACTTAAGCTCTGAAGATTCTCTGAAATTTAGAGAAGCATCTTCTGCTCGTCAGAATATGTAGCAGAACTTTGAATACGGATTGGATATGCTAATCAGTGTCATAGAACCGAGGACAGCTTGGCCAGGAAGAGAGGATGCATGAATGAAAGCTTCTACAAAATCGCTATAAAACAGCGAGGTGAGACAACCACTTTAAAGGAGCAGAAGGAGAAAAAAATAAATAAATAAGTGTTGGACCCATAGCAGCATGGCCACCGAAATCTGACACTACCCCGGCCCTCCATGCTGCAATATACAGGCAGTCCCTGGGTTACAAATGAGATAGGGACTGAAGGTTTAGTCTTAAGTTGAATTTGTATGTCGGAACAGGTAGATATTTTTAATGTCACTCCATCCAATTTTTTTTTCTTTTCTATTTTGGATAGGGAGTTAACATCCCTTTCATATTCGTTTTGCTGCCTGTTAGTAAATGTATTTAACATGTGTGGTGTGAATGCTGGCACTTGTAGTTCCATAGGAGCTCTGTACAAACAGCATTTCACATCACAGGTACTAATTGTATGGGTGCAGATTAGTACATATGTGCTGCTGTGGTAGCTGGCACTTGTAGTTCCATGTTCCACAGCAGCTAATAGCTGTGGAACTATAAGTGCCAGCATTCCCCAGTATCACATGTTAAACTCATGTACTAATCAGCACCCAGACAATTAGTACATGTGCTGCTCTTCCACAACTACAAATGCCAGCATGTCATACATGTACTAATTGTTTGGGTGCTGATATAGTACAATGCTGTATTTTACATTGGAGTCAGACGAGGGAGGGTCGGGGGGAATGCTTGCCGTAAGAACAGACCTGCCATGCAGTGGCTGACGGCGCAAAACCACAGCAATGTGAGGGAAAGCTGTTGTGTCGGCCTTAACATGGAGGTTCCAAGTGCAAAGCGGGTGGGAGGTAAAATAGAGCTGCTGTGCCAGATGGTAGACGCAGTGGGCAGAGGAAGGGTTGTGACATTCTGACATTACTATGGGGCACATTGCGTCACACCCTATAAGTCTCTATTTGTAACTAGGAGACAGATGCAAGTCAGAATGCTGTAAGTTGGGGACTGCCTGTAACACAGATGCAAACACAGCCTTAAAATGTCTGTACTGGTCTCTGAATGAAGACTAAAGTGTTCTCCTTCAGTGAAAGCAGGGATCTTTGGTGAGAAGAACGGAGACAATGCAAATTATAATAGATACATAAGCTCACTATATGGTATTATATCTCGTATTGCAATTACTCGATTTTGTATGTAATGGGAATTGAAGAGTACATAATTCAAGCGAAATTTGAAACTTCCTTGGCACAGCAACCTCACCGACTTCTCAAGTTCTCATAACTCAATCTACAGGGAAAGAATTTGCTAAAAGAAAAAGCAAAATCTAAAAATCTGTCCCAATGGTAAAGTAGTAGAGAGACTAGAACGCATCGAAATTAGGTTTTAAATGTTCTTTCAATAACGCCAAGCAGAATTCCCTAGATGTGTGGCTGAGGCACAGCAAATAGTTAAGTTTCACTGGTTTAGAGGGTCATTTACATGTTCTGTAATATTTATTTTTGTAAATCTTCTGTAACGGACGTGATAGCTGACAATGAAAGCAGCCAGAATCCGATGATCACACAGTTATGCACACTTGAGCCAACTTTAAAGCATGTTAATTAACCGAAATATGCACTTGGATGTGTAAGAAAACCCACACGAAGCATGGGAACTGGGAGAGAAACAGGCTCTGTGCAGATATCACTGCAGCCTTTTTTTTTTTTTATTAAAGTAAAAATATCTTAAAGAGGTATTCCTACCGTATTATATTACAAATACTCCCAAGGCCCTGCTCCCTCTAGAAGTCAGAGAAAAGGCTGTGGTGAAATCTATGGGATTTGGACAACAAGCCAAGCAAGCAGCACCCTCTCTCCATTGACTTTTATTGGCAGATTGACATGGGGTTTTGGGAGCTCGTTTCTGACGTCAGGTGAAGGTCACAGGGGTGAGAATGGCCTACATATTTTGTAAATATTTCATGAATGTTTATGATGGGAATATTTCCGTAAAGGGAATATATCCTCCCCGACATTTATGGCATATGCTTAAAATGTCAGATAGGTGCAGGTCCACCTCTAGAACCTGCAACCATATCGAGAACAAGACTTCGAAACCTCTGGCCAAGAATGGAAAAGTGGCTGTACTTGCTCTCTATTCATTCCAATGGGCGTCCCAAGAACACCCAAGTACTTGCAAGCGCGGTTACTTCTCCATTCTGAGCCAGGAGTTTATGGGGCCAGTTCTTGAGATAGGTGTGGGTCTCCGAAGTGGGACCCAAACCTACTTAACATTTATGACATATCCTTTCCATATGCCATAAACGTCGTGAGATGATAAACCCTCTTTAATTACTCAAATTCAAAGAAGCCGTCATATAGACAGGGGATGTCTTATCTGTAGGGAAAAAGTTTTCCTTTTAACTTTATTTAACTCTACAAGTGGTCTTTATTCTATAGAGGTCAGTTCACCCACTGTGCAGAACTGAAGACCCATACTTTAGATTTGCGGGTCACAAATGTACTCATTGCCCGAAACAGTGCAGTTTTGTCTAATAAACGTCTGAAATTCTCTAAAACACTGGTCTCCAAACTGTAGCGCAAGCACTAGCATAAAATGAAAACTTCCTACATACCCCATCAGCTACAAGTTGGCGTTCACCATTTCATACAGCATCTGTATTCCATCATAAAAAATACACCAACATAGTAACACAAGACATTAGTAATCAAGGCATCACTCACCGGATGTCACGGAAGGTGGGGAAAAGTTCACTTTCATAGTTGAACCGTTTCAAGAAGAAATCTCGGATGCATTTCACATCTCTGTCAAAATACCTAAAAACGATAAACCCATTCAGGGATATATTAACATATGTGATACTGTGTTCCAACAATTAGGGTCAGTTTCTCATATTTTGCTCAGATATCATTGTTTTATTATCTGTGCTAAAACTGCATTGGCGTATTAAGTATTAAAATACTTTACTGCATTTAAAATCTAAACCAATAAATCACTTGAACATTTTCTTGGCAGAACATGGTCCATCCATGTCTCTATCAAGGTACGAGCGAAAAAAGAAAAATGATGCTATTAGTAGGTAGCTGATGTATGTACATATGAATAATTCAGCATAAAAGATATTGGTATCTGAGCCAAGATGTGCTCAAACGCTAGATTAATCAATTCAAGGTTACTGTGTAATGGGAGCGCTGTGGTGAGGGCTTTAAAGGCAGTAATTCTACGTGATAGCGTTATTAATAGATAGTGACCAGGGTTAACACAGACCATTCAGCATTTGCATGAGATGTAGACACCATTTGTGGGAAATCAATCATGGTGACATGGTCCTCATCATCCAGCATTAGATTAAACTCATTGAAGTCGCCATGAATTAGGCCGTGATTGGCGAGTTTGATAATCAGCTCCATTACTTCATTGTACAACGCAGCTGGATCTTCAAGTTGACGGACCTGGCACCTAAAGGTAAGAGAATAAGCGTAGTTAAGACATGGTTACCATACCGACATATTAAAGGGGTTTTCTCACTGCAAAGATTTGCTTTCAGCATGTAGGAACAGAAAATTGAAGACTTTCTAAATACATTGATCTTTTGATTTTACTTTAGGGTGCTTTCACACAATGTGGTTAGTGTCATTTTTTCAGTTGCAGCACAGTACAGAAATTTAACTGCCTTTATTACCAGTAAGCTTCTTTCAGTTATCTTTGTTGTTAAGAAAGGTGTAACAAGTGAGTAATTATTGTGTTTGAAATTTAGTGAATTTCACACACAGTAATTACTCATTTATAAACCCTTTTAAAACAGTTAAGATAACTTAAAGAAACTTGCTGGTAATACAGGCAATTTAATTGCTGTGCATTACTTCCAAGTTAAAAAAACAAAAAAAAACACGCACCAAAACCGTACGGTGTGAAAGTATCCTTAGTCGGGAAATTAGAGATTTTATCTGCTCTGAGTGCAGACAGGTTTCTATGGTTACAAGACCATAACTCTGCTATCTGGTTAGCGCAGAGAGGGGGGAGTGATATCACCATGGACAGAGCTCTGGAGAAGACTAATTATATCTAACAAGATTAGCTTTTGTTTACTGAAGATTAGCTCTCATTCACTGCTCTTTGTAATGTCTCAGCTAGTTACAGAGAAGCCAAATATGCTAATCACTGCTATAGAACCACCCACAGTCTGATGAGACCAGAGTGAAAGAAAAACTGGGTGTGACAATGCATGGTAAGAAAACCCCTTTAACTTAACAAAAACAAGATATGGGATAAGTTTATACACAATATACATATCCACTATTTATTGTTGGGGTTTTACCACAAAAGATATTTATGATATATATTGATACATATACACATGTGGATAGGCTATTCCAGGAAACACAGGTGCGAGGTCCCAGAGATCGAAAGCGGACTTCATGGTTTAATCAGTGGAAAGCCACCAACTTTTAATGTGTTTTCTCACCACAATGATTAGCTTTAATCATGTAGGCAAATGTAATATTACCAAATACAATGCCGTTTTGTTTTGGCTTCTCTGTACAGCTTGAAGAGATCTTATCACTTGTTTGTGTGCACAAGCTTCCCCAAGTTACCGACTCTCTCTATCTGCTCTCATGGCTCTAGCAGCCCTGGGATGATCAAGATGGTGATGGCACTCCCCGCTTTGTGTTATCAGTAGTACAAGAGCTGGTTTATCTACGTTACTGACAAACTTGAACCCTTTTAGAGCTCTGTAGCCTTCGGTCCTACGGTTTTCCCAATGTCTCTCTAAAAGGCTCAGCTAGGAATAGCAGAGCTGATGTGCCAATCACTGCTGTACAAGCACCCAGATACTGAACAAGAAGCAGGAGCCTGAAGCTAGCTTTAAAGAGACAGCATAGCAAAACACACCCCTCTAAACATTTAGTATAGCCCCATAGAAAAGCACTGGCAGGTCTCTGTTTATATGCATTTTTTTAATAAACAGTAAACCCAGATATGAATCATTCAAGTAAACACGCTCCTAGACATACCATGGGTTAATTTCATGCTAATCTGCTTCATTTTTCCAGGGGAACAGCAGAGCATATTGTTAGGCTATGTTCACACGCCTTAAATTGGGACGTATCTCGCCCCGTATTCTGCGCCGTACTGCGCTCAATATAGGGCAAGATACGTCCCAGTCCTTACGGACACCCCCAGTTCCCATATAGACCTATGGATTACGTCGCCTCTCCCCGCTCGGACAAAACGACGCGAGGGGGAAGAAGGGGGGGATAAGTGACATGTCATTTACTAGCAGCGAATAAGCACCGCCAGTAATGAATGTCTATGGGGCCGGTGGGCTGCCTGCCTTTCACCCCGCGGGAGCTCGTGATCTCCCGAACACACGGTGTAATTGCGGGGCGTAATTACATCCCGCAATTATGCCGTGTGAACATAGCCTTAGAGTTCTATATAATTATTTTTATATAATATTGTCTTATTCTTCAAGAGGATAACTGTTAGAAGCTACTTATTACTAAAGTCAATGGAGTAGTCGCTACCTAAGATTGCATTGACAGGACAGCTTTTTCAGCAGCACAAAAAAGGTTATTTCCTTGTTGAAAAATTCTGTGATTGCCAGTGTGGCATTTCAGTGAGGAAATGACCCGGACCGCCCAAGGCGGATATCTGTTTTTGGGCACTTTAATTTTTTAGTCCGTGTGGATCAAAGAATCGACATGCCAGTTCTTTGTAGGCACAGACAGTACGTGCTGATAATACTCGTGTAAAATCTGAACAATGCCATTGATTTTACATAGGGCGCAGTGTTAAGGGTATGTCACATGGCTTATTGTAAGGCATGGCTTATGCTGTTTTCGAAGCGGTTTTCGGAGCGTATCCGCTCCCACAACAGCATCAAAACCTCGCCTGAAACATGCTTCCAAAGAAGCGCGTAAAAACCTCGTCGTGTGTGAACTACAATGCTGTTTCACATAGCTATCAATGAAATTAACTGGGGGCGTTTTGTTGGCTGTTTTGGGCGCTGAAACGCTCTGAAAACTGCGTCCAAAACAGTGCCCAAATAAGCCGTGTGAACATATCCTTAGGGTAGGAATTCATCTTGAAGTTTTAGCATGGGCGGATAGTGGCCAAGACCTATGCCTTTTCATGCGGTTACTAGTGGCCTTAGGCTATGTCTACACAGCACAGGATTTTGGTTGTGTTTTCCAAATCATAATACCACCACAACATGATTACATATCACCATCACAAAGTGACTGAAAATTACCGCCATATTGTTCCGGAATATAAACCATTATGCAGAGACCAATATTACCACATAGTGGCTCCCTGCTTTTGAATGCTTTTTGGAGGACAATGAAACAGTAAAATAAAAAGTGCCAATTCAGGGCACGTGTCGTAAAAACCTGTAACATACTCCTGGAGCACCCGGGCAATTGCCAACTGAATAAATAAGCCCTGTGTGGACATAGTGGCCTTAATAAAATAACAAAAAAAAAAAAAAAAAAAACAGGACACTGTGTGTTTACAGAGACTTTTTATTACGGAAAACACCATCGGAGCTGATTTTAGAGACCTGTCCCCTGCAGGGAGAAACATTCCTCAGTATAGTCCTATGTGGTTTACTTAAGTACGCGAGATGCTTTCTCTTCTGTTATTTCTTGAAAATTCTGACTTGCTAGTTGTAAGCTGTCAAGTCTACAGCAACCAAACACTAATCAAGGGCCTTGTACTGCCACCGATCATCAAATGTACTGGCTAACCTATTGGCAAAGTCACTTGATCTGAAGTGTATAATGATTGTTTGCTTTTTCAGCCTTGACTCTTATTAAATGCAGCAATACGACTGTCTCTATAAAGACCATTGTCCGGCCTGGGAAAAAAGAAACCATAGCTGCACTGCCATCTTGAGGCAATACTATGAAATACTTCCAAAAAATCCTGCAGTCTTATCCAATAGAAGGAACCAATTTCTCACCACATTTGTAAATTTCCCATGATAGCCAAGATGTTTATTGTATGTCAGGTTCTTCACTATGAAAGAGCGATCATACAAGGACTAGAGAGTAATGATGGAATTTAGTGGTGCCACTAAACAGTACATTTGAGTGACTTAGCTTCCACCCAGGTGACATGTGAGAACATACGGGCAATCAAGAGGGGTTTCCTGCATGCCCAGCCATACATTCCCATTGCAGTGGAAAAATCTGGCTGGGCGCAGCTTCCACTAGCTACATTTGGGAAAACATTAAAAATAGAATTGTTCTCATTTATGCACATCATTTACACAGTAAAAGTGACAATGAGGTTTAGTTTTTGTAAAGGGAAATTTGTTATCTCTTAAGACCTAACTTACTTGAAGTATCAGGATGGTAAGAAATTTGGGTTCTTCAGCCTGCTTCTACCAACAGCAGGAAATGTGTATAAAAGCATAACATCTTCCTAACCGCTTAGGCTGGGTTCACACTACACTTGTGTCCTGTTCGGGACCTCCATTGGGGCACCCACTGGGATACCTGAATAGAGTATCCTGATGGATGTATAGGGGACAACAAATGCAGCAAGTTAGCAAGCCCTTGGTTCTCCACGGAGATAAATGCTGTCACAGGTATCTCCATGGGACGTCTCCTCTTCTCCAAAAGTCAGTAAACAAGAATGTTCAGCCACTTGGACATGCACGCTTATGTGTCAAGAAAACAGCCATCAAATTCACATAGGCTATGCCTTTAAAAATAACGATTTTGTTTCACAAGGAAATGTGGATAAATATAATGTGCATATACTAGATATTCTCAATTTCTTAAGTATGCACTCAGTACTTACAAGGGGTAACCATTAATGAGCTCCATCACTATGGCATGTCTGTTGTAGTCATAGGGCTTTGGTACAGGGAATCCTCTGTCATATAATGCCTAAAGGGGGAAAAAATAAAAATAAAAAAAGTTACACAACAAAATTTGTTTCCAAAAAGCAAAAGAGATTTCCCAACCTCAGGAAACAGTGATGGCTCAAGCAGAGCACAGCACAGGTGAAACAGCCGAGAGATACTGCATGTGCTCATCCTGGACAACAAAGGACTACAGGAAGATGGAGCTAATCGCAACAAGTGACCAGCGGGGTACAGTATAAAGATTATGCCTGCGGTGTTTGAGAAGAGCAAAACATTTTTGGCAATTATAGACGACGGTACACAATTATTTTCCATCACTCTGTAACATAAGGCATGAACATAATGATGGAAGACCACAAGCAGCTTTAAAGGGGTTTTATTATTACATTGAATGGTCTTCAGAATATGGGGACAGTGAAAACAATCAACTTTGCAATTGGATGTCATTAGCAAAGCGGTCTAGTTTTCACTGTCTCCCTTATCTTCTGTTTCTGTAAACACTGTTCCCGAGTGCCGGTCGGATTCCACCTCCTTTCATTTCATTGGGTTCCGGCTCTACTCATTTACATTCTGTCTGGCATGCATCTATATATGAATTGTCGGATAATACTCAGTTTCTTCCTGAAAATGATTGCAATCACAAATTCTTTAGTATTATTATCGTCATTTAATTTGTCTTCAATGGAAACCCAAAAAAAGGAATTGTCATAAAAAAAATTAGATATAATTTCACCCAACCTAAAAAAAGGGGGTGGAAAAAAAGTATTGGCACTTTTTGAAAAATAAGTACTTCTCAATTTGTGAATAACAGCACCGTAAACTTCCTGTGGCCCTAACGGGTTTTTGGCAATAACTAAATTACACTTCAGCCATTGCGGATTAAAGTTGACCAACCTCTGCCTTGGTCCTTGTGTGGCCCAAATTGAGCAGGGAGAAAAGAAAGAAGACCAAAAAACTGTCTGGGGATTGAAACCCAAATTGGAGGAAGCATGGCAATCTAAGGCACAAGTCCATCTCTAAAGCCCGAAGGGTTCCTGTTTTTCCCCGTGCGCAGGTCATCAAAAATTTTTAAAGCCCCGGGGATTGGTAACCCCCTAGTTGAAGCCCTGCACGTGGCTAACCTCCAATTAAACCCCAGGGCACTGTGGCTAACCCCCCAAATGTAAAGCCCTGGCACTGTGGCAAACCCTCCCAGTTGTAAACCCCAGGGGCACTGTGGTAACCCCCTAGATGTAAAGCCCATGGCACTGTGGCTAACCCCCCCTAGGAAAAGCCCAAAAGGCATGTCAACCCCTAGTTTGAAAAAGCCCATGGCACTGGGGGCTAACCCCCCTAGTTTAAAAACCCCATGGCACTGTGGTAACCTCCCTGATGTAAACCCCCATGGCATTTGGGGCCCAAACCCTCCCTCATGTAAAGCCCAGGGCATGTGGCCAACCTCCTACATTAAAGCCCATGGCACGGGGCCCAAACCCCCTACGTAAACCCCCAGGCCTGTGGCCACCTCCCTGAGTAAACCCCATGGCACGGGTCCCCTCCCTAGATGTAAAGCCCGGACTTTTGGCTCCCCCTAGTGTAAACCCCATGGCACTGTGGCAAACCCTCCCTGTTTAAAAAGCCCTTGGCACTGTGGCTAACCTCCCTAATGTAAAGCCCACCCACTGGGGCTAACCCCCTAATTAAACCCCATGTCACTGTGGCTAACCTCCCTAGTTAAACCCCCATGGCACTGTGGCAAACCCCCCTGATTTTAAACCCCATGGCATGTGGTTAACCTCCCTAGATGAAACCCATGGCACGTGGCAAACCCTCCCTACTGAAAAGCCCATGGCCTGGGCTAACCCCCCAAACATGTAAAGCCTTGGCCTGGGGCTAACCTCCTACATGTAAACCCCATGGAAACGTGGCTAACCCCCAGATGTGGAGCAAAAGAAAAATTAGAGAGATTTCCCCAATTTTGTGCGGAGGTGGATAAAGAACCTCGATAACATCCAAACAAGTTCAGGTGCCTCGCCCCGGGGGGCAAAGGTGTCAACCCGTACTATGCGTCTGAATGAAAAGGGACGTATGGTAGGTACCCAGAAGACCCCACTTTTTTAACCCCGGGCATAAAAAAGCCAGGTACTTTGCCCCCAAAATTTCCTGAGAAAGCTAAATGTTTTGGAAGAATGTTCTCTGGTCGAAGACAAAAGTAGAGCTTTTTTGGGGAAAAGGCATCAACATAGAGTTTTCGAAAAAAAAAAGAGGCTTTTAAAAAAAAAACACGGTCCCTCACAAACATGGCGGAGGTTCCCCAGTTTTGGGGGGCTTTTTCGCCCTGGCATGGACGCTTGACCGTTGTGGCATTTTGAAGTCTGAAAATACCCAAAAATTTTGCAGCTAATGTAGGGCCCAGTGGAAAAAAGCTGGTCTCCCCTCAGAGGTCAGGGTCTTCCCGGGGCAATGACCCAAAACACACTCAAAAACATAGAAAAAGGTTTGAGAGAAAGCACTGGAACTTCTAAAGTGGGAGCAATATCCAACCTGAACCCCTGAACCCTTGGGGGATCCAAAATTTGGGGTTTGGAGAAGGCCCTTACATCTCGGGCCTGGGCGTTGCCCGAAAAAGGCTAAAATTCCGCAGAGCATTGTAAAAACTCATTTTATGGTTTGAAGCGGTTGTTCGCGTTTTTTTTGGCTTACCCCTTCAGGGCCGTTTTTTTTGGTGACCGTTGTTTTTCCCCCCTCACCTTTGAAAGCCAAATATGTGTAACTTTTTTTTATTTAAAGATTTATTTTTTAAAATGGGAAAGGGGGGGTTTTAACTTTTAATTTTATTTTTTTTACTTTAAAACTTTTTTTTTTTTTTTATGTAACATTTTAGTCCCCCTTGTTTTCTTGACCACTAGCGGGCGATTGTTAATACAACCTAATGCTTGCATGGGAATGCATTAGGGTGTACAAAAGGCGGTTTCCCACTTCTGTCTGCGGACGGAATGGGGGAAACCCGGCCAGGGTAAGTACGGAGCCTTCACAAGGCTTTCCCCCCACCATTTCCCCCTCGTCGGATCGGCGCGCTAGACCGAACGATCAGTGCGCGGCACCGATCGGCGACATTCAGACGCTGCGGGGCCCTCTTTTCCCTGTCTGTGGGGGTTTAAAAAAAAACGCAAAAGGGCGGGGAGCCACCCGCCGGCGCTGTTACTGCCCGGGGGTTAGCGGAGCGATCCCCCTGCAAAGCCCCTTACGGCCCGGGACGTACCATAACTTAAATGTTAAGGGGTTAAGGGTTTTGTACCAAGTATTAGGCTGGGGGGCCAAACTTTTTTCGGCCATTTTTTGGGGTTTGTGTAAATGATCAATGATTTGATTTTTGTCTATTCTGTTTTGTGTTTTTTCATTGCAAGCAAAATAAAAAATATATTAAACCAAAGAATTTGTGATTTAATTCATTTTAGGGGAAAAAAATGATTTATCTGACGAATTGCGGGGTGCCAAAACTTTTTGGCCCCCACTGTTATATACAACCACAACACCAATCAAAACTGCCTGTAAATTGTAGGGGCCTAAAGGTGCCCCCTAATATGTAAATTTTCTAAACTCTTCATTAAATGGTCTTCGAATAAGGGGGCAGTGAAAACAAACAAATTTGCAATTGGATGTCATTAAACTGCTGTTTTACAGAATCCCTTTTTTTCCAGAAACCCTTTTTTTCCAGAATCCCTTTTTTTCACAGAATCCCTTTTCTTCTGTTCTGTAAAAAACAATTCCCCAGTGTCGGTCGGATTTTCCCCCTCCTGTCCCGTCATTTGGGTCCACTCTACAAGTTTCTTTTCTGGCCCCCGTCGGATCACGGGAAAGGGGCATTTCCCGCCTCCTTTCCTCAGGTAAGGGACCCCAGGGAAATTTCCCCCCGCATGCCAGAAGAAACACAAAAAAATGCAGGGCTTCCAATCGAAAACGGCAGAAATGTGCCTCGATTCCTGCTTCTCTCACTCAAAATTAAGGAGCCTAAAAATTTCACTGTGCCCCCCAACCCAGAGAAAACTGCAAAAAATTCTACAATCGGGAAAACCCGCACGTTGTGTCTCGGTGCCTAAACTCTCCTTGGCAAAGAAGGGGAATTTTGGGGTTGTTCATAGAAACGGGTTTTCAATGTAAAAACCTCCAGCTGAGAGAGGAGAAGAGATCATAGAATTACCGATTCATAGAAGGTGTCTAGTTTGGGAATGCGGGGTATGAGGTATTTAAACAGCTTTTAAAAAAAAATAAAACGCGGGGAGAAGAACAGGGGATGTGGCCCAAGCCCAAAAGGAGGGGGGGGGGGGAGGGGGGACAGGGCTGGGGAAAGCGACCCCCCAATAAACCCAGTGAAGGGGGGGGGGGGGTTGAGGGTCATCACCCTTCATTTTAAAACCCCCAAAACTGGGAGGGGGAAAAAACCCCCCTTGATTTGTAGATCGAAAAATTGAAAATATTTTGAAACACACGAACTGAAAAAAGCGAACACCCCCTTTTAAAATTTTCCCAAGGGAGCGCCTAACTCCCCCCTAAAAAGCAAAAGTTTGGGGTTTGGGGGTTTTGGGAAATGTTGGGTTATCTGTTTCTGCAGAAAAGAACTTCGGGCTTCCCTCATAAATTTTAAAAAATTTAATGTAAAAAGGGGGACCCGGGGAGTACCCAACTTCAGGCTGAATGAGCGTTCAGTGGAAGCAAATTAAAAGGGGGTGGGCCCCCTTTCAGTCTGTGCAACTAACAAACAATCATTTTGGCCACTTGAGGCGCTCCATTTTTTTTTCTATAGTTTGGGGAAAGAGTGTTTTCTGAATAGGGAAAATGCAATGAGAGGGCACTTTCCCCAGATCCCCGATCGTCTTGCCCTTTAAACCTTTTTGTGTCCCACATTTTGGGGGCATTTTTTTTTTGCAGCCTTCACAGGTCAGGGATTAAAGGTTTCAGTGGCCCACCCTTAAATGCCCCCTCGGGGGAATGTACGGGAGAGCCCCGCTCACCTCCCCTCTGTCCAAACCCTCTTTCCGGGCCAGGTCTAAAATTAAATTCCCTTTTATTTTCCCTTTTTAGCCCCTGACTAGCTTGCATTTCCTTGAGAACAGAAATACTTTGCAACTCCTTTAGCTGCCACCCAAACCACCCCAGGGATTTTTTCACAAACACTTTTGGTGAAGAGAGGGGAGCCCCAAAACTAAACTTTTTATGTCCACCACGGAACATTTATCAAGGGGGACACAGCCCAAAACTACTGTAAAGAAATAGTAGGTGGAGCTAGCCAAAGCTATTTTCCCGAATACTGGCATTAAAGGGGGGGATGTAAGCACAAAAGGTGTTTTTTGTAATTTTTTGGGGGGGGAATTTATTAACAATATTCTATTTGGGACAACGCTTTAAATGGATTCTGTATTTTTAAACCCTTTATGGGATAACCCAAAATATCATCTGTGACTGGTACAGTTTGTGCAACTGGGGCCCCCCCTTGATAAATTAAAGGACTATCATTTAACCATCCCCTTAAGGAATAATTAACCCAAAGTTTTAAGGTACAAAACCCTTAGAATGGTGGGGGCTTTTTAAAAATTCCCCTTCCCCGGGATTGAAGACCCCTTCAGAAACCCCCAGCTATAAATTTGGGTTTTTGTAAATTTTTTCTGAAGTATTAAAAGGTCAACAATGGAACCACAAAGGGTACCCCAAAATTTTCTAATCTTCCAATGGGTAACTTTGATGTCTGTGATTTTAAAATTTTAAAGGTTTTTCGTAATGGGAAAACCTTGGGGGGTTAATTTAAAGAGGGCCCCAAATGGGAGAAACTTCATTTTAAAAGCTTTTGGGATGAATGTTTTAAACAAAGACCTCAGAAACAGGGGGTTTTTTAGCTAAAAAAGAACAAATAAGTTTGAAGATATTACCCGAATTTCAGAGTAATTAAAAAAAAAAATAAAAAAAAATACCCCCAAAAGACCCCACCATAATCCAAACCCCTTTTGTTGTAAACCTAAATATTTACAAAGTAAAATACAAAGGGGAAAAAAACCAAAAATGGCAGCACGGGACCGTTTTTTCGTATTATGACTACAAAGAAAAGGGCAAAAGATCCCTGTGCCCAAATTTAACCAGTCTTTGAAACTGCAGGCATTTAGGTTTTATGGAAATTTTGAAAAAAACCCCAAATTTGACTGTGGGAAATTTCAAAGCCTGGTAAGGTAAAAACCCCCTTCTTAAAATTGGGAATAGCAAATCCCCCTGTTTAAAACACCCCTTTTTCAGAAACACGGGTTTACCGTGTCCAAGCTTCCCGAGGGGGAAATGGGAAAGACAGATAGTGAAAAAAAGCTCTTAAACAGCTTATTCTCCCACTACTCAAACACCATCCTATCAGCCAATGAAGAAATTAGAACTTCTTATGAATGATTTGTGCAGGTTTAAAGGCAATATCTTACTCACTTAACTTTTACACTGTCTCTATATACACTGTTCAGCCAAAACATTTAAACCACTGATAACTGAAGTGGAAAACATTGATTAACTGATGACGATATATTAAGCAGTAAGTGAACAGCTAGTTGTTCAAACCAGTACAATGGAAGTAGTAAAAATGGGCAAGTCGAGGAACCCGAGTGACTCAGACAAGGGACAAAATGTGATGGATAGACACTGGGTCAGAGCATCTGCAGAACAATTCTGAGGGTGTTCCCAGAATGCACTGCTTAGTACCTACCAAAATTATTCAAGGTAGGACAACTGGTGAATCGGTGCCAGGTCATGGGAAGACTTGTTGATAGTTCCAAAGTTGTGTAGCCAGCTCCCGCCAGGGTAGTGGGAGCACGGAAGTCCCCCAAGCTGCGGCTATGTAGATCCAAAGTGCAAGTTTGTATCCAGCACCACACGGTAGAAAAAATTACTTTTAAAAGTAATAGGCATTTATTGATGAAGATTAAAATGCATAACAGCACGATCCTTAAGCAGCAATGGCAGCAAGTGAAAGCCAAAATACAGAGAGTGCTGCCACTTGCTGCCATTGCTGCTTAAGGATCGTGCTGTTATGCATTTTAATCTTCATCAATAAATGCCTATTACTTTTAAAAGTAATTTTTTCTACCGTGTGGTGCTGGATACAAACTTGCACTTTGAAGACTTGCTGATGCGCGTAGGGAAGGAAGTTGGTCAGAACCCAGCGAACAGCTACTTTAGCACATTTGTTGAGAAATGCTGGCTGCAAAGAAGGGTGTCAGAATACAGATCTGCATCATCACAGATCAGAGTGACCATGCTGACCTCTGTCCACTGCAGAAATCACCTATAATGGGCACATTGGCATAAGTGGAACACAAAGTTATAGAAAATAGTGACCTGCTATGATAAATTCGGATTTTTGTACTTACCGTAAAATCATTTTCTCGTCCGATTCATTGGGAGACACAGCACCTTGGGTATAGCCCCCGCCCTTGGAGGCTGACACCAGGCGGAAACCAAACGTGTTGACTCCAACTGGTGGACTATATCCCTCCTCCTGACACCAGGCTAATCAGTTGGTACAAAAGCCATAGTAAAGTAGACCACCGTCCGACTCCGAGGAGAAAACGCCAGATGGGAATGGGAAAAAGATAATACAAAAAGAGGGAGGGACCTGTATCCCCCAATGACTCGGGCGAGAAAAAGAAAAGGCCGTATCTAGGCCTGGAGCTTCCATGTTCGTCCACCTTCTATCAGGTAACATTCGAGGAAGAGGAAACTCTCCATATGGGAAACGCATGGTGCAAAGCACTGGGAGGTGCTAGACTGGCAGTTAGACAA
Organism: Phyllomedusa bahiana; assembly: GCA_025379985.1. Lineage (NCBI taxonomy): Eukaryota > Metazoa > Chordata > Amphibia > Anura > Hylidae > Phyllomedusa > Phyllomedusa bahiana. The sequence goes on along the minus strand of JAODAL010005735.1, from coordinate 57,122 downwards.
AAGCAGCAGAGTCGTCCCCCCCCACCCATTCTTCCCCCCTCCAAAACCTGGACAACCTGTTACCATGGTGAAACACGTGTATCGTACTGTTTGCCCAGAACCAGGAACAGTGTGCAAGACGTGCCCTGCTGCCTTTTGCTGATCAGAGCCAAGAGTTTCCCACACCCAAAAGGTGCCCAGGAAAACCTAATTCCTGAGATCCTCCAACTCCTTTAAAAGAAAAATGGAAAACTCCCGACTACCCCCAAATGGAGGGAGGCAGAGTAGTCACCAACCCGAAATCTTTGCGTTGAGGCATCAGCCCTTCAGTACCATGTACCCAAAGGTGAAGCTACCGGAATCCAAAAAAAGAGCAGCGGAGGCGGTGGTTTGGTGACAGGTGAGCAGCACAAAGGAAGACTAGCCAACTAAAGAACCGACTGGTTTCCTGACGCCCTCAGGGGGCACAATGTCCTGGTGAAAGCACATGCTGACACCCTCCCTGATAGGTGAAAGTCAGGGGCTTGATCACCACCTGATAGGTGAGAGCTATGAGGTAGAAGCTAAATGACCTGATCTTGGGAAGTAATTTTCTCGATTCCAAACTGGCAATTGAAATACAAGTCTGGATTATCGCTCTCTCTCCATAAATCTAGTCATTATAACTTGTATTATTATACTGCAGCAAAAGTAAATCCTGGAATGGAAAGACATTCATGAATTGGAGCTCCAAATATGTGAAAAAACATTGAAAGACGTACTACACAAATAAGGCCTGTCTTGACCTCTGTGAAGATGTCCTTTTTTAATTTAGAAAGCTGAATATAGGTTTGATTAGAATGTGACTGGTAACTCTAATCTTCTGTTACATCGCAGCCTTGCATGGAGAAACCACTGTACACAGAGATATATCAGAGGATACAAGCATAATGAGGTCAAGGAGTTGGAGCAAAATGCCATTAAAGAGCGGTGGTGGCCCAGCCTGTCCAACTATTTCATGAAGAGCAGTAGTCCTTCTCCCCTGCTGTTTGTTCTATCTGATAGCAGGGAGTGACGTCATCACACAGGTAGCACAGCACAGAACTCTGGACAGTGAGAGCTTGTGTGTTATCTGATCGTTCAGACAAGAGACAGTAATTACTCTACGGTTTACATTAGCTCAGCAGCTTCTCCTATCCTGGTAGAAGGTAATTTAGCTAATCTAGGCTAAAACATAATAAACAGAGAAGTCTGAATACACTGAGCTCATATGCTAATTACAGACATCTTGACCAGGAAGTGACAGAGCAAAGCAGCATTATTTCATTCATGCATCCTATGAAACTTTGAGATGAGACAACCCCTTTAAGATCGACAAAATAATAGGATTTCATCTTTTCACTAAAACAGATCAGGGATTTGATCAAATCACTGACTTTCTTTAAGGAAATGACCCCACAGAGTGGTTATTTTAACATCTTCCATGGTTTGATCAAATCCCTAGTTTGATCATTTCACTGCGACATATATAAACACAGAGCACAGCTTCTCTCCTTCTATCATATCCTGTTGTTGTTAGATAGGTCAGCACAATCCACCTGACCAGTTTGCTTTAAGCATGGAAGGGGATTTTTTACTTTAAGGGTATGTTCACATAGCGAATTTGGATGCTTCTGTGGGCAGATTCAGCGCTGAATCTGCCTCAGAATTAGAGTCCAATCAGACGGTAAACCGACCTCCATTATACCCTATGAAATAAGCATTTTTGTTCAGAAGACGCAGATATTACTAGTTGGTGTTTTCTGTGCGTATTGCAAGTGCCAACAAAGAACATAATCAATTTCTTTGCGCCGTTTAACCCATCTTTAAAATTAGTATAGGAGGCAGAAAATTGCCCTCGGCATTCAACATTATTTCCTCGTTGGAATTTACTGGCTTTAAGTGTGGAATTTCCAAAAAGGGAAGCAAAGCCGTTTCGGCGGCAACACTTCAGACCCTGGAAATCCTCTTTGTGAACGTACCCAAGGAGGAAACCAGGGAACTCTCTGCCATAGGAACCTCCACTAGAATTCATGAAAACAGTTCGGAAAGGACCTGGACTTAATTCTGGAGTGCAAAATAATTACGGTTTTTGTACATAACCCCAGAGATAGGCAGGGAAACTGTTGGAATGTGGTGAATTTTCATTCCATTTTTTTAAAACATTTCCCTTTTGTAGTCTTCGTTATTGTTTTGGGGTTCAATGTGTTTGATTTGACCCTTATTTGTTTTTCTTAAACTTGGTATGAATTTGCACATGGGTCTTGAAAATCCCAGTTACACACTGAACTAGGACGGTCTTTCATCTACAACTTTTTACAAATGGGAAAAAAGGAAAAGGCTGACGCAACTTTTTTTTCAGTATCTCCATAGAATGAACAGATGGGAAATTTGTGACCCAATATGGATTTGTGAGCAGCCATTCTGGCAACAGGAATTGCACAATTTTTTTGATTTACTCACTCTTTTGCCCCAATAATAAAATTTGCCGGCTTTTCAGGAGTTACGCCTATTGCCATTAAACGCTTTTCTATTTCTGATTATTTACTTACTTTGGTTTGTATTAAATAAAACTGTGGTTCACCAGTTCTAAAAAGCTAATAAGGAGAAACAGAGATTTGCCAGCCCCAGCAGAAACTTTATAGCAGATGTCGAGTGCTGCAAGTTGGATATTTGAGTCTCAAGTGAAAGGTTTGGCCAAGTCAGAAATAGTTATTAAAACACCATCTGCCACTAGAATAACGTATGCGCCAGGCACTGCCAGCCACCGCTAAGCCAAAAGAAAAATCAGAAACCAAGTCAGCCTGAATAGATCATTCCACTTTACACATCTCACTAGAACAGACAGGGAATTAACATGGTCTAGGATAGATAGACCTGATTTTTGAGTTCTCATTTACACTTGAAAAGGATCCTGTCACTTTGTAGCCCCATCAGATCCAATCATTATAGATACTAATGCACAGGATACATGAGGTAGGCTAATAAGCTGAAGGGGCTCTCCAAGGGCATATTTCCTTTCACAGCAAGATGTATCCATGATTTCTTAAAGGAACACTTCCATCAGAAAAAAGAATTTTTTGGTAAAACCAATATTCCTCAAAAGAAAGTCCTATGCAATTAATAAGCACATACATATACTTGTCCTTTTGCAGCTGTGATTAGTAAAGAGAAAAAAACTCCTGAATGGCAAGGAAAACTAATCTCACTTTCCTATAGTTGCTGCTTATCTCGGTGTTGGCTCGTTACAAATAGCAGGTAATGATTGCTCTGTTATTCTCTGGACAGGAATAAATAATATTAGGGCAATGAAAAGACCAGTACATGAAAGAATGTGTTATGCTTTTTCTGTGCTTGGGAAGGGGATTCACACTTATCAGGTCCACAGATGATTGCAATTATGCCTCTCAGGCCATAGCCGGTCACGGAGAACTGTCAACTAATGCGATCAGAGCTCACAGAAGGAAGTCGGGAGAGAATAATGTATACAGCGGAACTGAAAAAAAAATTTGATGGTAATGTCCCTTTAATAGTTTTGTAACCTAACAGACATAGTGGAGTCAACTGTGTGGTGATCGAGCCCCCAATCTAAACTAATAAATTGAAATCTATATGAAATAAGTCATTAGTAGACAACATGTTCAATACGGTTCATGGAAACAATTTTTCCACATTTTTGTTTCTCAATGGTATGGTCTTGTCAACAAAGCTACTTTATTAGGCACTTCCTCACGTTTCTGCATCCATGGCATTTTCATCCTGACCTACAAGGCTCTCCATAACCTCTCCTCTCCATACATCTGTGCCTTAATCTCTAGATACCTCCCCTCACAGGACCTTCTTCTCCGCTTGCCCCTTATCAGCCCTTAAAGGAGTTGTCTCCCTTCAGAGTTTCAGAGAATGCATGAATGAAATATGCTGTCACTTCCTGGTTCAGACTGACTCATTTGCATAAGCTCCATGCTTGTACAGCTCCATGCCCTGCCTGTGCTTTCAGATGCTAATTAGATCAATTTACTTCTCAAACTACTAACAGGGCTTCTTATCTGATCCCCAAAACAAAAGCCCTAAATTACAGTTTTTGTTTATTTTACATAAATCAAGCTTTTTACTGCTGAGCAGCACAGGACACTGCAGTGACCTGTGTGATGACTTCACTCACTGTTATCTCATTGAACAAACAGCAGGGGGAGAATTGTTTACAGGTCAGTTACTGTGGGAACTGAAATAGCCAGGGAGGTCATAAATTCAGTTGTATCTCCTTAGGGAAAACAGAGGAACAAAGCAATATATTTGGAAAATGTCTTTATTTTGTGTTTCCTACAATTTGAAAGCTATTCTTTGTAGCGAGACAACCCCTTTAACATAACCATTTCCAAGACTTCTCCAGTGCTTCCCCCACACTCTGTAAATAGCTGCCCCAACCCCTCAGACTCTCCCCCACTCACCTCAAAAGCAACCTGAAAACCCATCTCTTCAGAATTGCCTATAACCGACATTAACCGCGTTGCACTACTCCACCTCACAAACATGTCTGCCCCTCACCTCCTGTCTATTCCCTGTAGACTGTAAGGCCCCGTTCACACGGCTTATTTGGGCCCACATTGGCGCCGTATTCCGCGCCGGTTTGCCTTCAATACGCGCCAAACCGTCGGGGCATTTCGGTAATCACTGCTCTAGAGAACATGGATCCGTCGCTCCTCCCCGTCGCAAATCCGCCGCGGGGGAGAAAGGGGACATCACATTAATACGGCGCGCGCCCGTAAACATGCATTGTCTATGGGTGGGAGCGCGCCCCGCCCCGCTCCGTCCCCGCCCCGTCCCCTTTTCACGGCGGTTTGTGCCTCAATACGGCCCAAATCGTCGGAAAAGCCGTGTGAACACGCCCAAGCCCTCACGGCAGGGCCCTCTCTCCCTTGGACCAGTTGTTAGTATTGTCACCTTTGTATTGTTTGACCATGTTATGTATAAACCCCCCGAATTGAAAGGCTCTGGGAAATAAGTGCGCTCTAAAATAAATAAAAATGACAGGGCTTTTCCTATAAGGATTTCTCATAAAGAAACACTTTAATATAAGAGCCTCCATTGATTTTCCTGTAGAAATTGGCTGTTTACTTTCCCTATAACAAACATTACAACACGTCTATTCAAAAGAATTGCTGGATGCACTGATTGATGTCCACACTCGGTAGTGGCTCTCTACTCTTGCTCATATATGAAGCCTTGAGCAGGGAACTCCTTTGAAAATACCCATTCGTAAACATGTCACTCAGGAGAGCTTCACTCTGTTCAGAACTCTACAGGCCTTGGCATAGCTCCAACACCTCTATCTAGGCATCCTAACCACCCTCCATGGCCTTCCAACAGCTCTTTGAGGTGAACCGCGATAGTGATGTGGCCCTTGGTGAAAGCGAGTTTGATTTAGAAAATCAAAATGAGCAACACAAGACTACTTACACATAAACCATAGAGCCCTTCATACCCTTTTATACAAAATTACCTTCATGTATGCAAACTCCTTCATAGCGGCCAGACGAGACAGATAGAGCCAAGACATCTTATGCCGGTGCTTGTGATAATCCCGCTTGTTTTTAAGGTTACGGAAAGACGTTCTTCCAAGTCGGTGAAGTTTTAATGCAAGCTGTTGTTCCTCTTCATTTGCAACAATGTAGATATCTATATGGAGCAAAAAGAAAATGTCACTGCTAAGACCCGCTTCACATCTGCATTGGAGGTTGTGTTCAGAGCATTCGCGCAGATTCCATCAAAAAACAGCATAGCCTACAGTGATATATCTGCTGTTAACATCACGGCCACCATGGCGGAAATTACTGTAGTCAATGAGGCCGTTTGTGTCTGTCATTTAACGAACCTGACGTTGCCTCTGCGAGGTTTAAAACAGAAACGGACGCAGATTTGAACCAGTCCTACATATGGGCCCTTTACATGACATAATACTAGTAGTTTTAAAATCAATCCACATTTTTTCCTTCAAAATAAAACTTGGAACCATTTACCTTTCAAGGGAATTCCACACAGGATAGAAATGCTGCAGATTTGCAGGTAAAAAACATGTACGGTATAATTGCATCAGCAAAGCAGATGGGATTTTAACAAATCTTATCCACACACTGTGGAAAAAAACGCAGTGAAACTGAAACCGTGCGGATTATAATTCATCATTTGTAGATTATAAGCCCTCGCGGGCAGGGACCTCTCTCCCTCTGTACCAGTTGTTAGTCACTTATTGTCACTTTGTAATTGTTTGACCAATGTTATTTATGTACCCGCCTGAAATGTACAGCGCCCTGGAATCAAGGGCGCTCCAAAATAAATAATAATAATAGTAATAATGATAATAATAATAATTCAATTTATGTTGTGGATTGTCCCATTAGACCAGAACGAAAATTTACAGTGTCTGATTTTGTTGCAGATTCACTGCAAAATACACATGTAGATTTTAAACAAATGGATCTTTTTTGTTAGAATACAAGAAAACATGCAGCAGTAAACCCACATGAGTTGGTATGGATATATCCATGTAAACTTAAACAGAAAATACAGTTAAGACAGGTATTGTTTCCACTTAGCCTGGAGGCTCATACATGCAAATCCAGCCCCGTGAACCACCTGTGCTAAACAGACTAATGAAAAAGACTAGCAGATCAGAACAGGGCATATTTATTACACTAGTCAACAGGCATTTCGCATCTGGATTGTAATACATCAATTTGTATGTATAGATTTTTTCTAAGTATAACGGGTTTTTCATCTCTCTGATGTCTGCTGTTTAAAATAGTAAAATCAATTATCTATATTAACATTAATGGACTGATCAAATTATTTGGATGTAAAATGCAGTGAAAGACATTATACAATCAACAGATGGTAAGGTATCGGCAGTTTAAGGTTGCTGACTATGAGAGGCAGAGACTCAGTTTGTCAAGTCGGTCATGTTATGACGTTTCACTCAGCATATTTCTTGCATTTTTGGACAGCAGGATCCACTATAAAGTGATGGAATGGCCTGAGAGATTTTCATTTATTGCTGGAAAATAAAAGTGCGAAAAATACTCCATTGGTAGAACCAAATAAAATAATTTTGCCTCCACCTCATATAAAGTTGGGGTTGATGAGGAACTTGTTAAAGCTCTTGATAAGGAAGGGGAGGCTTTCAGTCATTTGAGAGAAATGATTCCCAGTTTGAGTGAAGCAAAGCTAAGGCTATGTTCACATGGCGTAATTATGGCGCGTACAGTACGGCCGCAATTACGCCGGGTGATTTGGGAGTCGTGCTGAGCAGCGCGTACTCCCGCGGGGCGGCAGCCCGCTGGCCAAATTGACATACATTACTCGCGGCGCGTATTCGCTGCAAGTAACTGACATGTCCCTTACGAGCGTGGAGAGGAGGCGTAATCCATAGTTATCTATGAGAACTCTGGATTACCGTAATTTCGTTGCGCATCTCGCTCGTATTAGAGCACAAATACGCGGCGAAATGCGCACGGAAATTAGAGCGTGTGAACATATCCTAAAGGAGGGAAGATTTGTTGGGCCTCAAATAAGGAAATTGTTGAAAGATCCGAATTTTGATGCTAAGCTAAAGAATCTTGAGTTAGCAGCCTGGTCCCTTTTCAAAGCAATTGTTCATGGCTTTTTGGGTAACAGAAGAGCTGATGACTAAGTTTCCTCGGTTACTAATCTACTGGAGAACTACAAGTACATGGGCTCCAGAATGTCTTTGAAAATTCCCCTTTAACACTCCTACCTTGACATTTTTCCCGAGAACTTAGATGCTGTGAGTAATGAACAAGCTGAACGCTTTCACCAAGACATTCTTGCCATGGATCAATGTTACCAGGGACACTGGGACTCTGCAATGATGGGTGAATACTGTTGGTTTCTATTGAGAGAGACTGATGACACTTTACAAAAGAAAAAGTATCCTCATCATATTGACTGTAAACTTTGTAAATGCTTGCATTAATATGCTTGAGGTTTGTTAGGAGTTTATACTTTAGTCAATATGTGACATAATTTCTTGTATGAGCCTAATTTTGCCTTCTTAAAGCTGAAAGAAATAGTTAATTTCATCAATGTGTCAATATTGTCTTTGATAATTATAATTGCGGGGTATCTATTAAATGTGACACAATAAAAAGAATCTGATTTCACCACTGAATTCAGAAGCCCAAATTAGATTAGGTGCACCAGAAAAAAAATTCAATTCATAGACTAGTGCTACGGTTATTGTGCCAGAAGTCTGGAGCAACTTGTGCCAAAATACTGGCATACATGCTTTACAACACTACCCTTTCCGGACAGTCATAATATTTTGGCTCTTTATTTTTCTCCTCTTCACCTTCCAAGAGCCACAACTTTTATTTTTCCATCTACATAGACATATGAGAGCTTTTTTTTTTTTTATTGTGGGAAAAGATGTACTTTTTAATAGTACTATTGACTGTTCCACAGAATATACTGGAAAACCGAAAACAAATTCTAAGTAGGGTAAAATGTTAAAAAAGAAAAAACGTACTTGTGCCATGTTTGCGGGGTTTTGTATTTAGGTCGTTCACACTGTGGTATATATGATGTTTTATCTGTATTCTGCAGGTTGTTACCAAATATGTCAGGTTTTCATTATATTTTAGTACGTTAAAAAAATACAAACATTCTCCAATTCATGCTACAGCGCCATTTTCTGCTACCAATAACTTTTTTTGTACTTTCACTTATGAACCTGAGTAAGCATGCATTTTGTGCCGGATGACGTTTTTTGTTCGTTCCATTTTGGAATAGATGCAACTTTTTGATCACTTTTGGTTCAAATTTTAGGGGATGTGAAATGACCAAAAAAACCCCCACAAAATCTACATTGTTTAGGGTATGGGATAAATTATGTTATAATTTAATAACATCAGACTTTTACAGATGCAGCAATACCAATTAGGTAACTTTTATTCTACTGTAAAATGCGGGGAATTTGAATTTTTTTTTTAATACGCAAAACATTTTTATTTTTCAAATTAAGTCCCCATAGGTGTCTAGAGGTGCAGAAGGGTATACCAAGATGGCAGTTCTATTACTTTCTACCTAGGGCAGGAAGTAATAGAATCCTTACATGGCGACTATGGAAGCTTATATTAGGCTTCCAGCTGCCATGGTAAGTGATCGGCACCCTGCAATCTCACCGTGGGGAGAGGGGAGCAGTTTGAGAATAAAAAAAAAAAATGTGCGCGGCAGCGGCATCTAAAGGGTTAAACAGCAGTGTTTGGTGCTGCCTCGGTTTCCTGCTATAAGCAGTGGGTGTTAGCTACATTTAGCTGTCAGCACCTGCCTCCCATGTTGTGGACTTACTGAGTAAGTACTGACTTCACTTTTAGGCTGTACACCAAAAACATATGCCAAAATTTTGACGGAATTAGTGGCATAAAGTTAGTCAAGTAATAGGTGTAAAGTTATACTGGACAGTCTAAACCTGTGTCAGAGATAAATGTGACTCATTTTAAGACTGTCTAGTCTAACTTTACACCGAGTATTAGACAGTATTGATAAATCTGCCCCATTGTCTGTTACCATAACCACTGCATTATCTGCAGGCCTGATGACCTCTAATAAGCATGACATAAGTAAATGCAAGTTCTTTTTGTTATACATAGACTTTACATTTAGGCTCCTAAATCAGGGTGGCTACAATCTTGGCAGTTCTTCCAAAAACAGTAACATAAGCAGTTCACCCATCTGTGGCATCAGAGTTGACCTGTTTTGACAAAAAGAGAACTCTTACCTGACTCTTTTCCAACACCCATCTGGTTGCCAACGGAGGTGATGACGTCTCGGGATGAGAGAGTCTTGAGTGCCAGATAATCATATCCGCCATAAATGAGCCGGTAGCCCTGAACAGCTAAACACACAAAGGAAAAATCAGCACCAAATCATCTTTGTGTTCACTTACAAATAAAACAGCATATTTTGTTACACCGATAAGAGGATGTCACCAGAGTAGTACTCAGTGCAGCAATGTAGGATAACTGAACTGAAGAGAAAACCTCCAAGCCTCCAGAATGCAAATAAAGAATTCCAGGGGTGAGAGTTTCCCCCATAAATAAGGCAAAGGACAAGATACTGGAGGATTCTGAATCAGAATTTGAGCAGAAAAACCAACTGACTAAACTGATTTTACTCGGTTTGAGTCAGGATTTTCAATGTTTTTTTCAGTGTAGAGATATACAATATTATTTATATATGTGTGTGTATAATTGTATATTTAGATTTTTTCTTAATCTCTCTCTGCCATGTGGACATAACCTAATAGTGCACTTTCTTTTTCTCTGCTGCAAGTCTGAGTCCGTTAAACCAACACACTTTGTAATTATAACTACAGACACAATTACAAATACTGCAACATATGTGTACAGCAGGTTAAAAACCCTTAAAATGTATAGTGTCAACGTAACCTAAGGGCATGTCCCCACAGCAGAGGACAAATACCAGTCGTTTTATCCTACCGCTATTTGTACTGTTTTAGTGCCGTCCCCACAGCCGCGGAAGGGGGAACGACTTTTCTCCGTGATGAGTGGAGAAGAGCCCTCCCCCTTCCCATTGACATGCACAGATTCCGTCTGAAAACCGGACGGAAGAATGTGCATGTTCAATGTTCTTCGGGCGGCCGGCGGTTTAAAAAACCACCAGGCAGAAAACCCGTGCAGTGGGGACTGCTGAATGGGTTTTCCATAGAGTCCTGTTATGCTCGTTTGCGGCCGGTTTTTCAGACAGTCTGCAAAACCGCAAACCATCTGAAAAACCCTCCGAAAACCCGTTCTGTGGGGACATGCCCTTACGCTGCACTCAGACTGCCATGCAGGAACCATGTATTAAGAATGCAACTGGGTTTAGTCATGAGTAGTGAGGGTACAAACAATCTTACAGGAAAGTCTTTCCTGACTGCACATGATGACTGAGCCCGATTCAGGCTGAAAGTATGATATGTATTAAGGCCAGGGCTGTGGAGTCAGAGTCGGAGCCCATTTTGGTGGAGTCGGAGTAAAATCGACCGACTCCGACTCGCAAAATATACAATAAATTGGTCCAGTTAGTTCATTGCAGTATGTGCTGAATAAATTTCAAAGAATTGTAAAAATAATGAAAGCCCTGTAAAGGTCTGCTATATTCCTATATAAGCTTCTGGCTTTTAAATTGAAAGAATGTGGCTGCACTTATTACATTCCGTAGTGAAGCTTTTGCAAAGATCAGGGGAAAAAACACGGGGAAAGGGAAATGGTGCATACACGATCTGCTAGAGAAAACAGGATAAAGAATTTTCTACTCTAAAATGTAAGACAACATTTTGTAAATATTTTGGTCATATTTACTTCATCATGAACTATAGACTTCAGCAGGTTTCCCCATCACACGGGTTTCTAGGGGTAAATCTACCAGAAAGTGTTATCTTTAGCTGAGAGGAGTAATTCCCCCTCACGAATGATGGGACGAGTTCGAGTGAACTTAAAAGGGTTTGGCCCTATCTGCAGTAAGCAAAGTAAAACAAGTTTTGGATGTGGGGGAGGGAAAAGTTGACTTTCTTTAATTGTTTTGGAGAAAACTTTTTCCCCTGCTTGTCAAAAAGAAGGGCTGAATTTAAATAATGCTAATCCTGCTGGAAACCCACCACAGCCGGGGAGCAGGTGACTGGTCACCCGGAACATGTGCTGAAAAACCCCAAGGCAAGTATTTTAGCAATTTTTAATTTATAAACTTGCTAAAACAATTTTCCAAGGCTTTTCCCGATTTTTTAATTTTTTTTTTTCTTAAATGACCGTTTGGAGAGATTATGTCTGTGGTTATTAGCTAACAATAAAAATTTTAAAGGGGGGAAACTGTTTTCTAAAATTCATATTTAGAAATACAAAAAACCCCAAAAGTGAAAAGTACTTTTTTAAAAGTGTTGCCAAAGCACTGCTAGTAGTTTCACTTTGTGACTGTGAAGCATTGAGTAAACACCCGGGCCTAAAGTATAAAAATGTCTATGTAGAAGTTTTTGTTGCCCATAGAAACCCAATCAGACTCCCCTTTCATATATTTTGGAGAAATAAAAAAAAGCTTGATTGGTTTGCATGGGAAACAAAAAAGTCTTAGCCAAGACATTTTCAGGCCCTGCCCAGAGTTCAGAGTAAAAATTACTAAAAAACACAATTAATACTTTTTATTTGTCATGAATATTTTAAATATTTAAATTTATGCAAGTTGTTTTATTCTCCCAAAGTTAACTCACTATTTTTTTCAAGTTTACAATAACCTTTTTTTTTTTTTTAAAAAGGAAAACAAAATTTTGGACAAATTTATTTATTAAAAAATGTCTAAAAGCTTCCCCTATGAAGTCGCTGTCTGAGCATTTCACACTAAGGGAAAGATAAAAAAAATTTTTTGTGTGTCAGTGTAAGATAAGTGCCCCAGATGAAAAAAAATGCTGTGTTTTTAAAACAGTGCATACTCAGGAAGCGATAAAAACGCCCCTACGACTTCCCAAATTAAAAAAGACTTTTAAAAACCGTTTCCCACCAAAGTTTTCAAATTGTGACTGGAAGGATCAGAGTAAACCCCAAAAAAACCAGTGCCCCATTTTCACGTCAGCAAAGGAGGACAAAAGAGTGTCTCAAACATCAAAACAAGATATTTTGAAAGTGAAAAAATTTACTGTAACAATACAGCGATGTTTTTAAAAAGACAGCAATACAGCTTGTTGTGAAGGACGGTGTCCTTTTTCATTATTTGCTCGCCCACTTTTACAGCTCTTAATTGAGAAAGGGCCCCTTAAACGGGTGTTTCTTCGGGAAAGAAAAAGCATTAGAAAATTAGTGTTGAAGAACCCCCTTAACCAAAAAGAAATTTAAAAAGTTTCAAAAGATGTTTATATATCTTAAAAGGATGCCCGCACACGGGAAAAGAGGAATTTTTCTAAAAATGTTCGATTTGTTTTTTGAAAAAAAAAAAATTTTTTTACCAAGACGCTGGCAGTAAGGACACTAAAACTCATCACACCGTCAGTTCTCCCGGCCTTAGTGGAAAATGTTCGGAAGATTTTGAATCAAAAAGAACAGATTCTTTTAATTGTAACAGACAAAGCTTCAAATATACAGTACAATTAAAAAATGATGAATAGAATAAAGGGAAGGGGAACAACAGTTAGAAGAAAACTTTTGGGTTCAGTATGTGTAATGGAAGGCCAAGTCCATTTGTAACTTTTGAACAAACGAATTTCCACAGAACAACAGCAACAATACTCTAGAATTAATCTGCTGAAGCGCTTCAAAATTTTTCTATTATCACATGCGCTGTGTGTGCAACAGCAGTGGGGGGTAAAACGTCTCAAAGGGGAAAGCTGGGAATTGATTGGGAAGGGGAGGCAATTGGCTATTGCTGCCCCAACCCAAAATTGATTCTATCTTTGAAGAACGTGCGGGGAAAGGGGGGAATTTAGATCAACCCTCGGTGGGGAGTACTTATTTGATGATTGAACGATTAGTTGGCTGAAACCCTTTCTTGTGGCTGGGGCCCAACCCCCCAGGTGACATTTAAATGAAAGGGCAATGGACACAGTGGTGAATTAAAAGGGAAATGCTCAACACCCCTTACAGGACTAAAAAATTACAACTGAGGGGTTTAACTCCTGGAACTTTCTTAAGGGGGGAAAAAAAAACTTGTTTTTTTGCCTGTCCCCAAAAAAGGGCTTAATCGAGTGGCATTGTGTTTAATGAAAAGGAAGACATGTTATTAGTAATAAAAATTTTTTTGGCAGCTGTTTTTTGTGGAACCCCAAATATTGTTTTTTGCTGGATATCAAAGATTACTAAAAGGAAAAGAATTGACTGAGGAGCAATTAGGATGAGTGGCTACAGGACGCCAAGAAGAAGGGAATTGGGTCTTCCCGGTGGGCCATATCTTAGCCCTATCAGATGAAAATTTAACTTTTAAAAATATTTTGGATGACATGGCAGGGAAAGCGTTGCCGAAAGGAAAAAGATTCCCCTCCCCAAAACAGACTGATTTTAGCAAAAATTTTTCACTTGTCTCAAAGAAGTGAAGGTTCAACCATCAAAAAATGATGTGCAGAGGCAAATTCCTTTTAACCCCAATTGTTAAGGGTGTTTCCCTGTGGTCACCGCTTGCCATCAACCCAAGTTATGTAAAGGCCGTTCTTAGGCTTAAAATAATTCGATCAGTTTAGTCATCTATGAAAGAGGATCTGATGGGGCTATACTTTTTTTTAAACAAATTCATAATCCACAAAGGTTATTAGGACGTTGTTGTTGAAAAAAGTTTTTTTTTTTTCCCACTTACAGCAGCGTTTTGCATAAATTTTCAATTTAATAAAAAATTTTTTTGTGTTCTAAAGTTGGTTCCAAAATATATTTTTGTTTTACTAAATAGCTTTATTATTGTATATAAAGGGTGATAAAAACTTAAATTAATTTTTCTTCTTAAACATGCACCCTGTATAGGATCGGATTTGGAGTCGGGGGGGGGGAAAATTGAGGAGTCGGTGTTGGGACTTTGGCTTACCGACTCCACAGCCCTGATTATGGCTGCCTAAATACAGACAAAACTCTTTGCAGTTCACACATTGCAGATTTGGTCAGTATCTGACAGTGAATACCAGGGGAAAATGGCAAAGCCCCTTTCACTGAAGGCACTTTTACTACCTAGAATCCTGTAAAGGGAAAATTTAAAAACTCTGTGAAGAGCATAAAATCAAGTGAGCACGTTTTCTGTGGATCAGTTAGAGTTATTCCCCATTAAAACAGGAAAATGGAGTGACCTAAGTGATTCTGAATGAGGCATATAGTACATACTTGCCAACTCTCCCGTTTTTGGCAGGGGGGGGGGTCCCGCTATTTGGGGTCCCCCCCGCCCTCCCGGGGGAGTTGGCATTCCTCCCGCCGCCTGCAGGCGGCGGGGGTCCTTTAAATTACCGCGGCGCGAGAGTAGTGCTGGCGTGCTACTCTTGCGCCGCCGGGCCGCTCCTACAGGCGGGTGAAGCGGCCTCAGCGGCCGCTCACCCGCCCGTCGCGTCTCACTGTGCAGGGGGGAGGCAGGAGGGACTGCTCCCTGCTCCCCCTGTATGTCCGGCGCCGTTGTGCGCCGTACATACAGGTCAGCGGCGCAGGGGGAGTGACGCGCGGCTGCACTCACTCCCTGTGTCGCTGAGGAGATCGGGCAGGAGCTGGCCGCGCTGCAGGGAGCCTGGTAAGGTGAGTGGATTTTATTATTTTATTTTTATTAGCTTTAGGGGGCACTACCTGGCAAACAATGGGGGGGGGGCACTACCTGGCAAACAATGGGGGGGCACTACCTGGCAAACAATGGGGGGGCACTACCTGGCAAACAATGGGGGGGCCAGGAGAAATGTGCAAAGCCTTACACTGAATGGCACTTTCACTACCTTAGAATCCCTGTAAGTGAATTAGATAACTCTGTGAAGAGCATAAAATCAAGTGAGCACGTTTTCTGTGGATCAGTTAGAGTTATTCCCCATTAATTCTGACAAACAATGGGGGGGGGGCACTACCTGGCAAACAATGGGGGGGGGGGGCACTACCTGGCAACAAAGGGGGCACCTACCTGGCAACAAATTTGGCTCTACCTGGCTACAGAGGGGGCATCTACCGGCCTGTAAGGGGCACTACCTGGTTATGGGGGGCTACTACCTGGCTATAAGGGCATCTACCTGGCTTTCTTCCAAAGCCATTATGCAGTTAGGTGGAGTGGGTGTGGCTTTTTGAAGGGGCGTGGCATACTGACAAGATGGGCGTGTCCATGCAAATTTTTGCACGCCGTCCACTAAGATCTCCTGCTTTTTCATTTTCAAAAGTTGGCAACTATGATATAGTAGTATGTATATAAAAACACTTCCAACCTGTAGCGGGTTTCTCATGCAGTGGTGTTAAGAGTGGTATGACTGAGCAAAAACAACAGGCAAAGGGGATCCTGTGCACAAACAACTCTACAATGAAGGGGCTCAGCACAGGGAGTCAACTATCATTTAGTCAGGTAGGCAGTGCACAGTCAAGTAAGTTCCAGTCTAATTTGGGACTTGTGCTTCAACTAACACATCAGAATCATTGTTCCTTACCACAGATGGACCAGAACAGCAGACAACCAGTTTAATTGCCATTGCTGCTTACAGAACACAAACAGCAAGTCTCCAGTGTAGAACTTGGGTCACTGAGCTCTGGAGAAACCAAGCCTGGTCAGATGAATCCAGGTTTCTGTTGCACCGCACGGATGGGAGGGTCAGACGCTGGTGCAACTGGCATGAATCAATGAACCCTTTCCATGAAGTCTTATCAGTTCAGGCTGGTGAAGCTGGGGTAATGGTGTGGAAAATGTTTTCATGATGCACCCTGTCTCCTCTGATACGTGTGGATGAACAGTTTGGCTTTGTGGCTGACCAATTCATCCCTCTATGGCAGTGGTTTACCCTACAACAGGAGACACTTTCAGCAGGACAATGTCAGAATGGCTGTATAGTTGGATTGGTTCCAGGAACATGACTGAGTTGCAGGGCTGTGGAGTAAGATAGTCGGGAGTTCGTGAGTCGGTGCCCTTTTTGCATGGAGTACGGAGCCGTCATTATAAAGGGACGACCTCCGGACTCCCTAAAATATATAATAAGTTGGTCCAGTTAGTCGATGCAGTTGCAATGAGCACAAGAGGGAATTGGGTCCGGCCGGTGCTACTGCTCCATAGTTCTTCAGCCTCATCCACATTAGGAGTGTAATTGATGACAATGGAGCAGGCAAAGCGCTTTCGTGCCCCAGGGGTAAAAGATTCTGCTCCCAGGGGCAAACAGATTTCAGGCAAAATGTTTCACCTGCTTTGTCAAAGAAGTAGCAGAGAATCTACATTTCATCAAAACTGGACTGTCCCTGAAGGCAAATTCCTTGTATACCCAGGAAATGTAGAGATGGGGGTAGAGATTGCCCCTTGTAGTCACCGTCTTTGCCTCCATGTTAGTGTAGAGAGGCGTTTTCTATTAGCCTGGAAATAATGAGATCAGATGTGAGGTCATGTATGCAAGAAGATCGTGATGGGTGGGACGGCAGAATACTATTATATCAGAACATAATCAGAGACTCCACAAATGTTCCTGCAGTGTTTTGCTATATTTACAATTTTTTTGAGTTCTAAAGTCATAAGCAATATAACTATATTGTACACTGACAAGCAAAATGGTCAACAAATGTTTTAAACTTTTGAGACTTTCAAGGCTTCATTATTCACCATTCACTTACAGCTTTTGATACATGGAGGCACTGTAAATTTTTATATACGTTTCTTACCAATCTGTACATATATTTGACTTGAAAGTATTTAGCATCTGACTTAGTTCTCAGTTTCTTTCCGTAACTACACTGTTATGTTCTGCTACTAAACAATAAAATGTGATAATTTGCTAATTTTGTTAGCTATTTGGAATGAATCCCCCTTTTGGTTATCAATACTGCAATGGATCTTATGGGCTATTAATCAGTTTCATGGGATGTCTTAACCCAAAATTTGATTCAAGGGTCTATTCTACCCACATTTCCCAATGTTGGTGAAACTGGACTTGGATACAAGATTTTTTCTTCAACTCTAGCCTCTCAAGTGTTCAAAAATACCATTTGTTTTAACCTTTTGCTTGTCAGTGTCTGTTCTACTAAATAGCTTGATTATTTGTATTTAATAAGGTGTATAAAACAGCTGATGTTACCATTTTACTACAGTTAAAGTTATCACTTAAACATGAGGCATGTATGGGGAGTCAGGCAGTCAGGAGGTTTGGGAAATTGAGGAGTCGGAGTCAGGGCTTTGGCTTGCCGACTCCACAGTCCTGCTGAGTTGTCCTTGCTTCACTAGCTTTCAGTCTTCAGATCTTAATCTTATAGAGCATCCCTAGGGCAGTATATCAGTGGGTCATGTTCACCCTCAAACATTGGCACTTTTCATTGGAACAAATCTAACTGGAAATCCTCACAAGAACCGAAACCAATTACATCGGATGTTCTGCCAAATATGTTTAATTTACAGAGGCGGCGTTCACCTCCAATTTGGATACACTTTCACCGGAGCAGGATCTGACGAGGATCCGCTGAAAAGAATAAACATGCCGAGATTCTTTTCCTATACCACGGATTTGAAATCCGCACTGTAGTTCAATGTGGGAATTACAGCACAGGCTAGTCAAATGAATGACCGCCAAAGTACACAAGGGTTTTAAGGAGAAATCCAATGTGAAAACCTCGTTAAAATCTACTCCGTGAACTTGCCCATATTGGCTGTTCAGAGCGTCTAATTTGTGTCAATTCCAAGCAGATATCCTGCCTAATGGATAAACTGCTGTGGTCCTGAAGGAGGTCCAACACTCTACTAGATTGGGTTCTGTTAACTGGCCCTTCAGTGAAGGCTTCTTACCATCCTCTTGCCTGACATTGGTCCCTCAATTGTTCCGTACCAAAATTCCATCTCGGACCAGCAAGGAGGGTGGAGTTCCAACTCAGAGGGGGTGTCTACTCTTAGTGTGTACCCAGCCAGTATCCGAGAATGGAAAGCGTTAGCAGCGGTTCTAATTATCACCATGGCATAGGTTATGTTACAGGTTGGTACCACATCATACATGCATTTATTTTTTTTCCCATAACTCCCAAAACAGGGGGAATACATTCGATAATTGCCTATGGGGTAAGCTTGCCTCAACGGCCACCTCATGTTGTGTAACCCCAAAGGCAGTCTCTATGGCAAGTATTGGCAGTGCGTGGTTGGGTAGTCCTTTGGTGTCCCGTGAGATACACCAACTACCCCTTATTTCGGCAGTTGGTGTTGTAAGTTTGGTTGTGGGTTCCCAGATGGCTTGCACCAGGGTCTCCAAGCTCACCCGAGAGTCCAGGAGGGCCTGCTGGACATGTCCATTAATGGTGGGACAGTGCACTCCCGACGGTCCACCCCAGCCGCAACCCTTTGTGGAGGTAAGATGGCACGTGCAAACCAAGAGGTACCGCCTCCCCAACCCACATTAACCATGGGTTCTTTCTCTCCCCCTGGCAATGTGCCGCCTACATGACCTAGTCCTTGCACCGCCAGCAGATTCATGGTGGGTCCCGGGCTTTAGGAAAGTGGTCACCTTTTTTGGATCGTGGGTGGTCACTCCCCCCTTTTCCGCTTACTGTGACACCATCTCTTGGGACAGGAACAGGTCTTTTGGATCCGCGGTTGGACGGTAATGAGGATTCATCTGGGGGGTTGTAGCGCACCTGCAAGGAACTCTTACGTGAGCGATGTATCTCTTTCCACCACGTGGACCAGTTCTTCAAAACCTATGGGGTCTGTGTAGCCACGCACCTCTGGAGCTTGACCGGCGAAGGGCCCGCAAAAAACGGTCAACAGAACCACCAGTCTCGACCTGTGCCCTGGGCATGGTGGTGAGTAGGTCTCGCGGCTCGTCGCCACTTGTTGGTAAGGTTGGTATAAAGGTCGTACCATTTGGGACCCTCGCGGGATCTGGTAGGATCAAACTCCCTGCTCTTGTACTGTTGGGCTCTTTGCGCCACAGTGTGACCCCCAGTCGGGCCTGTTATCTCACCACGTAGTTTCGGTTGGAGTCCTTTTGGGTCTTGGAACTTAGGTCGAAATAGGCACATTTTTCGTGGTTGCTCGTTAGGAAGGGGCCATGGGCATCCGCCACCACTGGTCCACTGGTAGCCGCTCTCTTCCGCTATCCATTCGAAGGTACCCAGGTAAGCCTCGGCTGTCAATCATCCTTGGTCTTCTTGCGCAGGTAGCGTTGCACCCCAACTGGCGGCCAGTGCGCGTGTGAGTTGCACAACCTGTTGACCCCTTGGCACTCACCGCCAGGGCCTGAAGCTGTTGCTGCAGAGTCTGGTTCACCTCGCTGTTGCCTTCTTCACCGTTGGCTGGTGGTGCGGTCTCAATTAACCAGGAGGTTGGTCTAGCTGGGGCCCCGGCCACGGATGAGTTCTTCTCGTGCGCCTTCTGCTGACTAGCCGCCATCTGATGGAGTTGGCGTTTGCTACCTGTATCATGCTGTTTTTCCAGCTGCGTCCATTTTCATGGCTCTGTTCTCTATGCGTAGTGCTTTCACCCAGGACATACGTTCTCCTTACGCTTCTTCCTGTATCTATAGTGTTTATAGGAGTACTGCCTCTCATATGGCCCTTCGCACATACACTCCACCAAATATTGTGGCTTTAGCGGCTCATGGGGATCTTGGAAATAGTGTGTTTTCAAGGCTGAGACAGATCTTCGGGTGCAAAATAAATACAGGGCCTCTGTTATTTTATCTTAAGCAGAGCAGAAACAAAAAACAACAAGTGCTAGGCAATGCACCAGACATAAAAAAAAACAAACCGCGCCTGCCCGTCTGGGCTCTATTAAACAAGGACCAACTTACTATCTCTGCTTGTAAGTTCCCCCTGCATGCGATATCCAGCGTGTCTCCTCTCAGACTTACAAGGTAGCCTGAGGAGTTGATAGCTACCCCAGTCAGCTTCCCTGCTGGACTTATATATTCCACGGTTAATACCTTGGAGTGGACACCATTGAGGCAGTGGGATCCATGGGGGACTGAGCCCCACCTGTGCTCTATGCTCCACTCCCGAATGAAAGGACCGACCCAGGAATGGCCTGGAAAGCCATACTAACATTAAAAAGTTTAAAACATAGGTCGACAGTCTATACTGTCGACACCTTACTTAATATTGGCCTTCATTTCCCCCAAAGGATCCTTACCTTGGGGGCGGGGCATGTGTCTGGACATTTGAAAGGCGCATCGCCAAGGACTCGGCCGGCTGTATTCATTTTTTACACCGTTATATACCCTTCCTGTGTTTGCAAACCTTTACAAGACCCACTTAGAGGTTCAGACACCAGCTCAGGTATAACGCCTACAAAACAACTGCCATATAGAGACCACATTAGAGGTCAGGACAAACAGCATCAGGTCCTAACTTAACACAGCAGCACACCATATAGAGACCACATAGGAGGTCAGACACCAGCTCAGGTAAGATACCTATAAAACTGCCATATAGAAGAGACCACATAGAGGCTCAGACACCAGCTAAGGTAATAACACTACAATATCACCACCATATAGTGACCACCTAGGGGTCAGGAAACCAGATCAGGTATAACTATACAACACCACCATATAGTGAACCACATATGAGGGTTCAGACACCAGCTCAGGTATAACCTACAACACCGCCATTTGTTGAGACCACATAGAGGTCAGACACAAGCTCAGGTTATAACCTACAAACACCGACCATATAGAGACCACATGAGGTCAGAAACCGCTTCAGGTATAACCTACAAACACTGCCTTATAGAGACAAATAGAAGGTCAGAACCAAGGCTCAGGTATAACCTACAAACTGCCATATAGGGACCAAATAGAGGTCAGACACCCACTCAGGTATAAAACCTTAGACAACACATGCCAGATAGTGACCACATACAATATCCCCCACCACCTCCCATTACAATATTCCCTTCCACCCACAATACAATTAATCCACCTCCAACACCACATACAATATCCCCCTCCCTCCCACATTACATTATACCCCTTCCCCACCCGCATACAATATCCCCTCCACCCACATACAAAATCCCTCAACCCACTACACTATCCCTACCACCCACCTTACAATATTCTCTCCCTTCCACCCACATACAATATCCCCTCACCCACATACAATATCCCTCTCCACCCACATACAATATCCCCTTCCGCCCACATACATTTAAGAGCACTCCTCACCCTCATACAATTTCCAGTTCTCCACCCATATACAATAATCATCCTCCTCACATACCACATTACAATATCTCCCTTTCCACCCGCATACAATATCCCACCCAACCCACATACAATATATCCCTCTCCCACCCCACATTTACTAATATCCCCCCTCACCACTTACAATTTACCCCCTCCACCACATCATATCCCCTCCAACCCACTTACAATTTCCGCCTCCACCCACATAAATATCCCCTTCCACCACATACAATATACCCTCCTCCCACATTACACTTATCCCACTCCACACCCACATAACCAGTCAGGTATACAACCTACAAAACACCACCACTATAGAAGAAACCACATAGAGGTCAGACACCAGCTCAGGTATAACCTACAACACCGCCAATTATAGAGAGCACATTGAGGTCAGACACACCAGCTCAGATATCAACCTACAACACCACCATGTGTAGAGACCCACAAGTAGGACAGACACCAGCTCAGGTATAACCTACAAAACCACCATATAGAGAACAACATAGTGGTCAGACACTCAGCTCAGATATAACCTACCAACACCACCATTAGATGACACATAGAGGTCAGTCCTACCAGCTCTGGTATAACTACAACCTCGCCCATATATTTTGAGGAACAACATTGAGGTCAGAATCAGATACAGGTTATAACCTACAACACGCCATATAGAGAACAATAGAGGTCAGACACAGCTCTGGTATATCCTACAATACAGACACCTATATAGAGACCACATAGGAGGTAAGACACCAGCTCAGTAAAACACTTACAACACCGCCATATAGAGGGCACATAGAGGTCTAGACACCAGCTCAGGTATTACCTACCAACACTGCCATATAGAGTGACACACGATAGAGGTCAGAACCAGCTCAGATATAACTACACTCCACCATTTAGAGAACAACATTGAGGTCAGACACCATGCTCAGGTATCAAACCTTACACACCAACCATTTAGAGAACCACTTAAGAGGTCAGACACGAGCTCTTGGTATAACTACAACATCGCAATATAGAGACCACATTAGAGGTCACGGACACCCAGCGATGATATAACCCTTCAACACCCACCATATAGAGAACCACATAGAGGTCAGAAACAAGTCAGGTATAAACATACAACAGCCACCCAATATAGCGACCACATAAAACGGTCAGACACAAGATCAGATAATAAACCTAACTAAACACCACCATATTGAAACCACCAATAGAGGTGTATGACACCAGTCAGAATATAACCTATACATACAACCGCCCATATAAGTAGACCACATAGAGGTCGACACCTGCTTCAGTGTTATCCTACTCAAAACTTGCCATATAGAGACCACATAGAGGTCAGACACCAGCTCAGGTAGTACCTACCACACCGCAATTAGTGACTCACCATAGACGGTCAGGATCACCAGCTTTCAGGTATAACCTACAAACACCGCCATTATAGAGACACATAGATGGTCTGCATCCAGCTCAGGTATACCTACCAAAACACCCATTATATATAGGACCACAATTGAGGCTTCAGGACACGCTCGCTCAGGTCTCATCACATTTCAGTGAATTAACAAGCAACTGATTCCAATTTAGAAGTAACATACACCCTGATAGAGGGACTCACCGGAGTCGTCCTATCTGATGAGATCCGTTCTTCTTCTTTACTATGAGTCGTTTCTATTCCCTTTTTTCCTCTGCACATCAGTTCCGCACCCTTCATGATGACTTGTCCTCCAGGCCTGACATTGGGGGCTAACAGCTAATCCCATGCAGTAATTACACACCTCAAATATCCTTAGAATCCCCAATTTTTCAAGCACCTCTTTATCTAATTCCCTCCTCTGTACAAAACCTACCCAGGGGTGGGAGAGAGGCGTTGTGGGTACAAGCCTATAACTTAGAGGTCATGGTACCCTAAGGGGTTGGAGGGTGGGAGCAGGACTAACACCCTTGGAGATAAATTGGCTACAAACTAGGGCTGCTCCGTCTCTCAATTAATAATAAAACTACCAGGTGGTAGACAAGACCCTGGTAGGTAGGCAAATAGGCGAACCGGCCCAGTCTGTAGGTTGGTGGTTTCTTCCCCAGTTTAGTAAGCTGTATGGTAGTTAGGGCCACCTTTCCCTTTAGACTTGTATATAAGCTGCAAGCAGTTTTAGGGGAACCCCCTTTAGGGTAGTCATACAGGCCAGTTAGGGCTTCCCAGAAGTAGTATACAGGTAGTATGGCCTCTTTAGGAAGTTCGCAGGCAGTTTAGGGGTTATCCTTTAATGGTAGTAGTTACAGGTATGTTAGGTGGACCTCTATTAGCTATGTGTGCAGGAAGTCAGGGACCCCCTCCCCTTCCCTTTAAGTTACTGTGTAGGTAGTCGGGCCCCTCTTTAGTATTGAAGGAGCCAGGGCCCCCCTTGTAGTCAGGGGCCCCCTTTGTTAGCCAGGGTACCCCTGTAGGTAGCCAGGGCACACTTTGTAGCCAGGGACCTTGTCGTCAAGGGCCCCTTGTATGCATGGGCACTCTTTGTAGCCAGTGGGGGGACCACTCCTTAGGTAGCCTGGGCCCCCCATTCGTTAGCCAGGGGCCCCCTGTTGGTTGTCAGGGGCCCCCTGTAGGTAGCCAGGGCCCCTGTTGTAGTCAGGGGCCTCTTTGTAGCCAGGGCTCCCTTTTAGGTAGCTGGCGCCCCACTTGTAGCCAGGACCACGTTTGAGTAAGGGAAGGCCCCCACTTTTAGGTTGCCAGGGGCACCCCTTGTTGTCAGGAGTCCTCCTTGTAGTCAGGAGCCCCCTGTAGGTAGTCAGGGGCCCCCGCTGTAGGTGGGCTCAAGGGCACCTTTCTGTAGTCAGGGCCCACCCTTGTAGCCAGGGGCCCCTCTTTGTAACCAGGGGCCCCCCTCTTGTAGCCAGGCGCCCCCCCCTTGTAGCCAG
Source organism: Phyllomedusa bahiana (assembly GCA_025379985.1). Taxonomy (NCBI): domain Eukaryota; kingdom Metazoa; phylum Chordata; class Amphibia; order Anura; family Hylidae; genus Phyllomedusa; species Phyllomedusa bahiana. The sequence continues at coordinate 32,350 of JAODAL010005735.1, read as the reverse complement.
GGACACACCTTCTTGTTGCCATAGCGGGACCCCTGTAGGGTAGCCAGGGGACCACTTGTAGTCAGGGCCCCTTTTGCAGTAGGGCCCTTTTGTAGCCCAGCGGACCCCCCTTTGTAGCCAGGGAACCCCTTGTGCCAGGGGCCCACCGTTAGGTAGCTCAGGGGCCCCCTGTTAGGTTTGCCAGGGCCACCCTGTCGGCAAGCCAGGCCCCCCTATTGGTAGCAGGGACCCGACTCTGTAGTCGGGGCCCCCCTTGATTGTAGATCAGGACCCCCTTGTAGCCAGGGCCATCCCTTGTAGCACAGGGAACCCCTTTAGTAGTCAGAGCCCCCCCTTGTAGTCAGGGCCCCCCTTGTAGTCAGGGCCCCCCCCTTGTAGCCAGGGACCCCTGTAGGCCATGGGTACCCCTGTAGTCAGAGCCCCCCTTGTTGCCGGGACCCACACTGTAGAGTCAGAGCCCCCCCTTGTAGCAGGGCACCCAGTAGGTCAGAGCACAAACTCCCCTTGGTAGCCAGGGCCCCCCCTGGTAGGTACTGAGCCCCCCCTTGTAGCAGAGGACCCCCCTGTAGTAAAAAACAAAAACTAATAAAACTACCAATACAGCCACTTAACCTGAGCTCGTGAGGCTCCTGCTCCGGCCGCTCGAGGCCTCCGTACTGCCGCCCATGCTATAGGCGGCTACGGTGTTGAAGTGACGTCAGCCGCGCGCCGACGTCAGAAGTAGGGGCCTGCGGCCTGGCTGGCTGATGGGCTAAGCTTTCAGCCTGCCGGGGAGATAAAGCTGAGCCCCCCCCTCACTCGCGCCCGCAGCGCAGCGCTAGGGGCACTGTGCTCCGTGACGCACCGCGCAGCACCAGGTAGTCGGGGACATTAGTCCCCAAACTCCCGGGCCGGTCTTCTGGGCGTCTCGGGGACGCGGGTTCCCGGCCCCCCCCGGGCGTCCATGTGACGGCATGCGCGGTCCGGGCCACAGCGGGGAGCGACGGCATGCCTCCGGGCGTGCCACAAGCAGCTCGGAGGTGGCACACCAGGGGGATTAGACGGTCCACCGGCGGCCAGTCCGAGCCCTGGTCTGGAGGCCAACACCACCATCCAGGAGCCCCACATGCTACTGCACACTCAGCTACTGGATGGAGCCATTGATCCGACACACCATCCAGGGGCCCCAACATGCTGACTGCACCCAAGCTGCTGAGTAGGGGTCCATAGAGACAACGCCACCATCAGGGGCCCCCATGCATGACTGCCTCCCACGCTTCTGGAGGAAGCCATAGAAGGCAAACCACCACCTGGCCAGGGGCCTCCCCACATGCTGACTGCACCCACAGGTCGGGGCAATAGAGACAACACCCACCATCCCGGGGGGCCCAACATGCTGCACTGCACCCACAGCCTGCTGGTGGCGGAGTCATAGATGCCAAAACACCCACTTCCAGGGGCCCCCACATAGTGGACTGCCAACCGCCAGAGCTGACCTGGAGGAGCATAGAGCCAATAACACCACCATCCAGGGGACCCACATGCTGACCTGCAACCCACAGGGGGTTGGGCGGAGAGCCATAGAAGCCCAAACACCACCATCCAGGGGCCCCACATGACTGACTGAACCCACAGCTGATGAGGAAGCAGCCATAGAGACAAACAACCACCGTCCAGGGGCCCCACATGCTGACTGCACCACAGGAGGGGCATAGAGCTCAACACCACCTCCAGGGGGGGCCAACATGCTGTACTGAACCACAGCTGCTGTGTGGATGCCATGAGCCAACACCACCCATCCTGGGGCCCCTAATGCTGACTGCACCACAGCTGCGGGAGGGCCATTAGAGCCAACACCACCATCCAGGGGCCCCCATGCTGACTGCACCCATCAGCAAGCTGGAGGAGCCATAGAGCCAACACCAACCTCCAGGGGCCCCAATGCAGGATTGCACCACAGCTGCTGGAAGGGGCATAGATAGCCCCTCACCACCATCCAGGGGCCCCAACATGCTGACCTGCATCCACAGCTGCTGGTGGAGCCATAGAGCCAACACCACCAATCAGGGGCCCCACATGTTGACTGCACCCACATGGTGCTGGACGGAGCCATAGAGCCAACACCACCAATCAGGGCCCACATGCTGACTGCAACCCACAGCTGCTGGGAGGAGCGGGGACATAGAGCCAAACACCCACCATCCAGGGCCCCACATGCTGACTGCACACCATAGCTGCTGGCAGGGGCCATAGAGCCACACCACCAATACTAGGGGCCCCACATTTGCTGACTGCACCACAGCTGCTGGGAGGAGCCTTTAGCAGACGACACCAACCTCCAGGGGCCACAATGCTGACTGCACCCACAGGAGCGGGCCATAGAGCACCACAGCCTCCATGGGCCCCATACATGCTGACTGCCACTCACAGGAGGGCACATAGAGACAACACAACATCCATGGGGCCACACATGCTTGACTGCTACCCACAGACTGTGGAGGGTCATTTGAGCCAAACCAACCACATCCAGGAGGAACCTCATGCTCGACTGCACCACTACAGACTGCTGGAGGGTCATAGAGCAAAAACCATTATCAGGGGACCCACATGATGACTGCACCCACAGCTGCTGGAGGGGGCATAGAGCCAACACCACCATCCAGGAGGCAACCACATGCTGGACTGCACCCAGACTGCTACGTGGAGGAGCCATAGAGCCGACACCAATTCCAGGGGCCCCCACAATGCTGACTGCCAACAGCTGCTAGAGGGTCCATAAGAGCCAAACGCCCCATCCAGGGGCCCACATGCTGACTGCACCCCACAGACTGCTTCGGAGGGTCCATAGAGTCAACACCACTCCTCCAGGGCCCCACATGCTGACTGCACCCAAGCTGCTGGAGGCAGCATGAGCCTACACCACCATCCAGGGGCCCCACTGCTGACTGCACCCAAGTCTGCTGGAGGAGCCACAGAGCCAACACCACCTCCAGGGGCCCAATGCTGACTCAACCCACAGCTGAGGAGGACCATAGAGCCAACACCACCGTCCAGGGGCCCCACCATGCTGATGCACCCACAGTGAGGGGGCAATAGAGCCAACACCACCATCCAGGGGGGGCCCCACATGCTGACTGCTTAACTCCTACCAGGCTGCTGGAGGCAGCCATAGAGCCAACACCACCATTCCAGGTGGCCCCGAAGCATTGCTGACTGCACCCCCACAGCTGCTGGAGGGAGCTCATAGAGCCCAAAACCACCATTCAGGGGGCCCCACATGCTTGATGCACCCACAGCGCTGGAGGGAGCTCATAGAGCCAACACCCTCCATCCAGGGGCCCCATTGTTTGACTGGCGCGACCACAGCCTTGCTGGAGGAAGCCAATCGAGCCAACCCACCACCGTCCACGGGGGCCCTATGCTGACTGCAACCACAGGAGGGGCCATTGAGCACAAAACACCACCATCCAGGGGCCCCACTGCTGACTGAACCCACAGCTGCTGGAGGAGCAATAGAGCAAACCCACCCCATCCCAGGGGCACCTCATGCTGACTGCCACCACCAGCTGCTGGGGGACAGACGATAGATGCCAACACCACCATCCAGGGGTCCCCACATGTGATCTGCACCCACAGCTGCTGGGAGGAGGCCCATAGAAGCAACACCACCATCCAGGGGCCCCACATCGCTGACTGCACCCCAGCTGCTGGAGGGGCCATAGAGCCCACACCACCTTCCTGGGGGCCTCCACATGCTGGACTGCACCCACAGCTGTCTGGACGGAGCCATTGAGCAAACACCACCTCCAGGGGACCACATGCTGACTCTGCACCACAGCTGCTGGAGGATGCCTTAGAGCCTAACACACACAATTCCAGGAGAGGGGCCCCACATGTTGACTGCCAACCCACAGCTGCTGAAGGGAGCCATTAGAGCCAAACACCACCATCAGGGGCCAAACATGCTGATCTGCACCCACCGGCTGTGGAGGGGCGCATAGAGCCCCACACCACCCATGTTCCAGTGGGCCCCACATGCTGACTTGCTCGTTCAACATGCGCTGGGAGTAGCCATAGGCCGACACCACCCTCCAGGGGGGCCCCACATGCTGACTGCACCCACAGGAAGGGGCTATAGAGCCATCCACCATCCAGGGCCCCCCAACATGCAGACTGCACTCAACAGGAGGAGCCAATAGAGCAATCACCCACCTCCCAGGGGCTCCACAACATGCCTCGAATGCACCACACTAGATGAGCTGGCAGGGTCATAGATGCCTAACACCACCATACAGGTCGGCCCCACCATGCTGACTGCACCCACAAGCTGCTGCTGGAGGGTCATAGATGCCAACACCACTATCACAGGGGGTGGCCCCACATGCTGACTGAACCACAGCTGCTGGAGGGGCCATAGAGCCAAACCACCACCATCCAGAGGGTCCCACAATGCTGACTGCACCCACAGATGATGGTGGGTCCATAGAGCCAACACCACATTTCCAGGTGCCCTCACATCCCTCAACATGATGACTGCACCACAGCTACTGGAGGGTCCATTAGAGCCAACACCACATCCAGGGGCCCACACTGTCTGACTGCTCACTCTCATGCTTGCTGGAGGGGCGCATTCGAGCCAACACTACCCATTCCATGGGGGCCCACATGTGACTACACCCACAGTGCTGGCGGAGACATAGAGCCAACACCAACCATCCAGGGGGCCCACATGCTGACTGAACACACAGCTTGCGGGAGGAGCCATTAGAGCCGCAAACACCACCATCCAGGGAGCCCCAATGCTGCTGCACCACAGCTGCTGGAGGAGCCATAGAGCCAACACCACCATCCAGGGGCCCAACATGCTGGACTGCACCCACCAGCTTGCTTGGAGGGGGCCATTGGAGGACAACGTACACGCCATCCAGGGGCCCCCACATGCTGACTGCACCACAGCTGCTGGATGGGATAAGCCATAGAGCCAACTCACCAACCATCCAGGGGGTCCCCACATGCTGACTGCACCCACCAGCTTGATGGAGGAGCCCATAGAGCCTGACACCACCCCAGGAGCCCACTTGCTGACTGCACCCACTGGAGGGCATAGAGCAACCCACTCATCCAGCGGACCCGCACATTCTGACTGCACTCACAGGCATGGCAGGCCATAGAGCCAACACCACTTCATCCGAGGGGGACACCACATGCTGACTGCGAACCCATGTAGTCTGGAGGGACTCCATAGAGCCATCACCACCATCCAGGGGCCACCCACATTGCGTGACTGCAACTCACGGAAGGAGCCATAGATAGCCCAACACAACCATCCAGTGGCCACACAAATGCCTGACTGCACCCACAGATGCTGGATAGGTGACATAGAGCCAACACCACATCCTGGGGCCACACATGCTGACTGCACCCACAGCAGCTGGAGGTGCCATAGAGCCACACCACCATCCAGGGGCCCCACCTGCTGGATGCACCCACAAGTGCTGGGAGGTGTCATAGAGCCAAACACCACCACCCCAGGGGCCCCACAATGCTGGACTGCACCCACAGGACGGAGCCATAGCAGTCAAACACACCATCAGGGCGGCCCCACATGCTGACTGCACCCCACAGCTGCTGGAGGGATCCATATAGCCAAACACCACCATCCAGGGGCCCACATGCTGTCTGTACCCAACAGCTGCAGGAGGTGGCCTTAGCAGCAAAACACCACCTCATTCCAGGGGCCCCACTTGCTGACTGCACCAACAGATGCTGGTCGGAGGCCATAGAGCCAACACACCATCCTGGGGCCCACATGCTGACTGCACCCACAGGGGGGTCCATAGAGCCAAAACCACCATATATGGGCCAACCATGCTGACTGCACCCACAGCTGCTGGAGGGGCCATAGAGGAAAAACCACCAACCAGGGGCCCCATATCCGTCTGCTCTGGGGTCCCATACACAGTAGGGTCACTGTTCTGTTATACACATATCTGGTCACCCCCAGGGTCATTTTTGTGGTGACCTGCTCCCCTGTAGAATGTTCTCCGCCCTCGCACACCTTCATAGCCATCGTTAACTTCACACATCAATTGATCAGCAGGACCTTGCCATCGCCAGGCTTCAAGCGGGATGCTCTCAGACGGAAGTGACCACTGAGCTTAGGGTATTATCAGTAGTGTTGAAATCGGCACGGTTTTTCTGTTCTGATCATGCGATAATTTAGGTGAGAATCTGTGCATAATCTATTAATATAATAGGTAGATTAGAGAATTTCAGTTTTTAGTTAGTTAGGTTGAGACTTTGAAAGAAGCATCTAGCGCTGTATAGCTACGGGGGGAAGGGTGGGGCTGCGGTCGAACACAGACAGGCAGGCAGGCAGGCAGGCTTTTGAAAGGAGAGTGGATACTGTGCAGCCCAGACTCTGCTTTGACCCTATATTGAAATAGGTTTTTATTAACAGTTTTTGGCCAGTTTTTGGTGAAATATTAGCTTGTATTTTGTGCAGCCGGAACTTATATTAGGATACAGAACCTTTCTAGTCACTGCAGGTGTATTTCATAGGTGTAAAAACCACCTTTTATTATCCGTACACAATTTAATTAGGTTTTGTTCACTTTGGCGCAGCCCAGCTTTGTTGAAAGACCCATCTTGTACTTATATTACCATACAGAATTTTGCTAGTAATTGCAGGTATATTTCATAGGTGCAAAAACCACCTTTTATTATCTGTACACAATTGAATTAGGTTTTTTTCACTTTGGCGCAACCCATTTTTGTTCAAAGACCCACCTTGTACTTACATTAGGATACAGAAATTTGCTAGTAATTGCAGGTGTATTTCATAGGTGCAAAAACCACCTTTTATTATCTGTATACATTTCAAATAGGTGTTTTTTTACTTTGGTGCGGCCCAGTTTTGTTCAAAGAACCACCCTGTACTTAAATTTGAATACAGAAATTTCTTAGTTACTGTTGGTGTATTTCATTGGTGCAAAAATCACCGTTTGTTATCCGTATAACTTTTAAATAGCTGTATTGCACGTGGTGCGGCCCTGGTTTTTTTCAAACAGCCACGTTGTACGACAATTCTGATAGAAACATTTTCTGGCAACTGTTCTCGTTTGTCATTGCTGCAAAAAAACGCAATTTCTCATCTGAATAGTTTTCTTGCGCTCGGCGAATCTCAGTTTGGCGCAGATAGTGCACTTGTATGATATTTTGTAGAAAACAATCAATTCCTAGTCCTACTGGGCAGTTGTAAATCCCTGGGACTGAAGGAAGAACACTGTTGATTTTGTCTTACGGTTCTTCCACCAGACCGCATTTCACAGGTATTCGCTAGAAACATTTCAGTTTCTAATCCTAGTTGGCTGTAGGAAATTAGAGGGATTTGAGAATAGCTGTGATTTGCCGTCTTTTAATAAGAGACTTTCCAAAATTCTTCCATACCTTCTCAAATTTTTATATTTCTGAACATGGAGCGAAATGCAGGTGGTAAGCGAGCAAAGAGGGGGGTAGCACATGGAGGTAGAGGTACGAGAGAAGGTGCTCCATCTAGTGCTGGCAACAACAACGCATGCCAGCGGATCATCAGTTGCAGGACCGTCAGGCCTGTCATCGCTGGGTCAAGGCCCTGTGAATCTAAGTAACGAACATCGTCGCCAATCTGTTCTTCAGTGGTTAATGCAGCCTGCATGCTGTGGCCCAGGACAGGGATAGTCAATGTCCAGTTCAAGTAAAATGGTGGTTGAAAGACTCCTTTTTCCGGCACTTTTTAATTTGTGGGTGATGCAGGTTTAAGGGTCATGCTGTGGTACAAGACAGGGATAGTGAATGGTCTGTGATTTTTTTTCTGTGGCTTTTATAACCTAAGTGTGTTGCCTAAGATGTAGCACGTATCCATTTGACTGTTGTGGATGTAAATTCCAGCTTCTCCAGCCTTGTTTGGGTGTAATAATGAAGGTGTTGTTGCTCTCCCATAGACTTTAATGGTCATCGGCGATAATCTATTATTGACTGTCTTCTTGATAATTGACGATATCGACTATCGACCCGATGATGATAGTCAACGTAATCGCTCATCACTAATCGTCAGCAGTTTGTATCAGAGATACAGAGAGACTGGAAGAGTCACAGAAAGGCAAAGAAGCGGACGTCCTGTGGCTCTATCACAGACTGATGAGCCGGGATCCGCACACTGAGGAGAAGCTACAGAGAATGCTTGAATGGAGGAAGAACCTTCAGCACAAGCAATAGTTGTGAGGAAACCCCGGACCATGGTCAGCAAACTGCAGCCGGATACAGTCAGGGGCACTGCAACCAGAAACAGTGAAGAGCTCTGCAGCTGGATACAGTGAGGTGCTCTGCAGCCGGATACAGTGAGGAGTTCTGCAGCCAGATACAGTGAGGTGTTCTGCAGCCGGATACAGTGAGGTGCTCTGCAGCCGAAACAGTGAAGAGCTGTGCAGCCAGATACAGAGAGGTGCTCTGCAGCTGGATACAGTGAGAGGTTCTGCAGCTGGATACAGTGAGAGGCTCTGCAACTGGATACAGTGAGGAGCTCTGCAGGCAGATACAGTGAGGGGCTCAACAGCTGGATGCAGTGAAGTGCTCTGCAGCGAGATACACTGACTGGCTCTGCAGCAAGATACAGCGAGGTGCTCAGCTGCTCGATACAGTGAGGGTCTCTGCAGCTGGATACAGTGAGGGGCTCCACAGCCAGATGCAGTGAGGTGCTCTGCAGCTGAATACAGTGAGGAGCTCTGCAGCCGGATACAGTGAGGGGCTCTGCAGCCAGATACAGTGAGGAGCTCTGCAGCCAGATACAGTGAGGTGCTCTGCAGCTGAATACAGTGAAGGGCTCTGCAGCTGAATCCAGTGAGGTGCTCTGCAGCTGAATCCAGTGAGGCTCTGCAGCTGGATACAGTGAGGGGCTCTGCAGCCGGATACAGTGAGGGGCTCTGCAGCCGGATACAGTGAGGAGCTCTGCAGCCGGATACAGTGAGGTGCTCTGCAGCCGGATACAGTGAGGGGCTCTGCAGCCGGATACAGTGAGGAGCTCTGCAGCCGGATTACAGTGAGGTTTGCTCTGCAGCCGGATACAGTGAGGGGCTCTGCAGCAGGATACAGTGAGTGGCTCTGCAGCCGGATACAGTGAGGAGCTCTGCAGCCGGATACAGTGAGGGCTCTGCAGCCGGATACAGTGAGGAGCTCAGCAGCCAGATACAGTGAGGTGCTCTGCAGCTGAATACAGTGAAGGGCTCTGCAGCTGAATACAGTGAGGGGCTCTGCAGCTGGATACAGTGAGGGGCTCTGCAGCCGGATACAGTGAGGGCTCTGCAGCCGGATACAGTGAGGGGCTCTGCATCCGGATACAGTGAGGGGCTCTGCAGCCGGATACAATGAGGAGCTCTGCAGCCGGATACAGTGAGGGGCTCTGCAGCCGGATACAGTGAGGGGCTCTGCAGCTGAATACAGTGAGGTGCTCTGCAGCTGGATACAGTGAGGAGCTCTGCAGCCGGATACAGTGAGGGGCTCTGCAGCCGGATACAGTGAGGAGCTCTGCAGCTGAATACAGTGAGGGGCTCTGCAGCCGGATACAGTGAGGAGCTCTGCAGCCGGATACAGTGAGGGGCTCTGCAGCTGAATACAGTGAGGGGCTCTGCAGCCGGATACAGTGAGGGGCTCTGCAGCCGGATACAGTAGAGGAGCTCTGCAGCCAGATACAGTGAGGGGCTCTGCAGCTGAATACAGTGAGGGCTCTGCAGCTGGATACAGTGAGGGGGATCTGCAGCCGGATACAGTGAGGAGCTCTGCAGCCGGATACAGTGAGGGCTCTGCAGCCGGATACAGTGAGGTGCTCTGCAGCCGGATACAGTGAGGGGCTCTGCAGCCAGATACAGTGAGGGGCTCTGCAGCCGGATACAGTGAGGGGCTCTGCAGCCAGATACAGTGAGGGGCTCTGCAGCCGGATACAGTGAGGGGCTCTGCAGCTGACTAGTACACTCTATATTTTAGTCCATAGTAATTTCTGCTTGCTGTCACTGAATAGAAACTGCTGTCGGTACAGTCGGCAGTGGACGGTCAGATCCTCTCGCTACTTACAGCACTATTATAAATAAACTGAAATCACCGCAATAATTGCCCACACTGCAGCCCAGACAGGGGCCCGAGTACACAGCGGGGCCCCATCCACTGAGACTGAGCCTATCACGCAATGGCTGTGCAGTACAGTGTTATTGACATTTAGATGGGACTTCTCCGAGCTGAGGGTTTGTTACAGTTGTATCCATCCTCTGGAAGGTAAATAGCAGTGAAATCCCTCTTGTATATGATGGTTTGTTACAATGTATCAGTGCTGGTTACACACATCCATGTGGACTCCATAGAGTTGTCTAAATGTAACTGTAACCAACCAGCAGCTGTGAGAGGGCAGGGGTGGCTGTGGAGGGGCAGTCAGGGGCCCCGCTGGGCCCCTCATTAGGTGCCTATGTATTTCCAATGTCTCCAGCTATGCTGATGTGCCGGGGCCGCTGCTGTGCGGCGCAGGATCTGGGTCAGCGCTGCCTCCTACATGGACACTGTCAATAAATGATAAGCTCCGCGCCTCAGCGCCTCTTACTGTCAGCGCGGCGGGCGAGCACAGGCAGATATAACACCCCAAGAGAGGAGCCTATAGGTACACAGCACTCACGCAGCACAGAGTATTTCAGGAGATAAGAGTACCAATCCTTTGGGAGGTCCCCCAGCAGCACAGATTATTTCAGAAGATGAGAGTACTGATTCTGTGGGTGGTCACAGACTGAAATGACATCAGTGGTAGAAGTAATGGACCAGGAGCACAGAGTATTTCAGATAAGTGTGCAATCGAGTTTTACATACTGGAAGGAGCTAGCTCTCCCAGCAGCACAGAGTATTTCAGAAGATGAGTGTGCCGATCATGAGGGAAATTACATTAATGGTAGGAGCAAGGTGCCCCAGCAGCACAGAGTATTTCAGTAGATAAATGTGGATGGTTGTAGATCAAGTATTATATACTGGAAGGAGCAGGCTCGCCCAGCAACACAGAGTATTTCAGGAAAGGAATGTGCTGATCCTGTGGAACGTCGCAGTCTGAAATTATATAGTGGAAGGAGCGGATTTCCCCAGCAGTGCAGAGTATTTCAGGAGATAAAGGTGCTGATCCTTTTAAGGACGGGGACTAATATTACTGGGGAAAGGGAGCGGGCCCCCCAGCACACAGATTATTTTAGGGGATGTTTTGATTTTTGGAGGTTGCAGGGCTGAGTTTACTTTGCGCATACCTCCCCAAACGTCCCCCTTTGGGGGGACAGTCCCATTTTTGACCCCCAAATCCCCCCGTCCCTTCTTTTTCCCTTAAAAGTCCCCCTTTTGATTTTAGATAAACCTGCTGGAAAAAACCTATATTCCTGTCTCTCCCTTTACCCTCCCCCTCTATTTCCCCCCTCTGTCCCCCCTTTTTTTCTCCCCCCTCTCCTCCCCCTCTTTTTCCCTTTTCTCTATTCCCCTCCTTCCCCCCTAAAATCCCTCTCTCTATCTCCATCTCTCTATCTCCCTCTCTCTTCTTTCCCTTTAACCCTCTCTCTGTCTCCTTCCCCTCTCTCCCTCCCCATCCTTTCTCTATTCCCTCCTCTGTCTCCCCTCTTATTCCCTCTCTCTTCTTCCTCTCTCTCCCCTCTCTATTCCCCCTTCTATCTCCCTCTCTCATTTTCCCCCTCTCTTTTTCCCTCCCCCCCTTCCACTCCCTCTATTCCTCTCTTCTATCTCCCTCTCTTCTATCTTCTCCCCCCTCCTATTTCCCCCTCTCTCCCCTCTCTTTCTCTCCCCCTCTTTTCTTTCTCTCCCCCTTCCATTCCCCCCTTTATCTCCCCTCTTTTTATCTATCTACTCCCTCTTTATTTCTCCCTCTCTCTCAAAACCCCTCTCTTTTGTCCCCTTTTTTCTAATCTCCCTCTCTCTAACTCCCTCCTCTTTTTCCCCTCTCTTTTAACCCTTCTTTTTCTCCCTTCCTACTCCTCTCTCTCCTCCCTCTCTTTCTCCCTCTTTTTATCTCCCTCTCCTACTCCCTCTCTTCTTCTATCTTCTTCTTTTCCCTTTTTTCTCCCTCTCTCTCCCTCACTCTCTCTGTCTCTCTCCCGCTCTCTCTCTCTCTCCCCCTTTAAACCCCTCCCTCCCCTCTCTCACTTCTCTCCCCCCTTCCCCTCTGTCTCCCTCTCTCTATCTATCTATCTCCCTCTCTCTATTTCTCCCTCTCTCTCTCTATCTATCTCCCTCTCTCTATCTCTCTCTCTGTCTATTTATCTCCCTCTCTCTATTTCTCCCTCTCTCTCTCTCTGTCTCTCTCTCTCTGTTTCTCTCTATCTCTCTCCCTCTCTCTCTCTCTCTCTCTCTCTGTCTCTGTCTCCCTCTCTCTCTCTCTCTCTCTCCCTGTCTCTCTCCCGCTCTCTCTCTCTGTCTCTCTCCCGCTCTCTCTCTGTCTCTCTCCCGCTCTCTCTCTCTCTCCCTCTTACTCCCTCCCTCTCTCTAACACTCTCTCTGTCTCCCTCTCTCTCTCCCGCTCTCTCTCTCCCTCTTACTCACTCCCTCTCTCTCACTCCCTCTCTGTCTATCTATCTCCCTCTCTCTATTTCTCCCTCTCTCTCACTCCCTCTCTCTCACTCCCTCTCTCTCACTCCCTCTCTCTCTGTCTCCCTCTCTCTATCTATCTATCACCCTCTCTCTATTTCTCCCTCTCTCTCCCTCTCTCTATCTCTCTCTCTGTCTATTTATCTCCCTCTCTCTATTTCTCCCTCTCTCTCACTATCTCTCTCTTTCTGTCTCTCTCCCTCTCTCTATCTCCCTCTCTGTCTATCTATCTATCTCCCTCTCTCTATTTCTCCCTCTCTCTCTGTCTCTCTCTATCTCTCTCCCTCTCTCTCTCTCTGTCTCCCTCTCTCTCTCTCCCTCTTACTCCCTCCCTCTCTCTAACACTCTCTCTGTCTCCCTCTCTCTCTCACTCTCTCTGTCTCCCTCTCTCTCTCCCCCTCTCTCTCTCTCCCTCTTTTTGGGTCTCTTTTGGGCTCTCTCCCCCCCCTCTCTCTGTCCCCCTCTCAAACACTCTCTCTTTTCTCCCTCTTTTCTCCCCCGCTTTTCCCCCCCCCCTGTCTCTCCCCCGCTCTCTCTCTCTCTCTCCCGCTCTCTCTCTCTCTCCCTCTTACTCCCTCCCTCTCTCTAACACTCTCTCTGTCTCCCTCTCTCTCTCCCTCTCTCTCTGTCTCCCTCTCTCTCCCGCTCTCTCTCTCTGTCTCTCTCCCGCTCTCTCTCTCTCTCTCTCCCGCTCTCTCTCTCTGTCTCTCTCTGTCTCCCTCTCTCTCCCGCTCTCTCTCTCTGTCCCCTCTCCCGTTTCTCTCTTGTCCCCTTTTCCCGCTCTTTCTTCTCTCCCTCTTATCCCTCCCTCTCTTAACACTTCTCTGTCCCCTCTTCTCTCCCGCTCTCCCCTCCCTGTTCTCTCCCGCTCCCTTTTTTTTGTCTCCCCCGCTCCCTTGTCTCTCTCTCCCCCCTTGTCTCTCTCTCTCTCCCCTTGTCTCTCTCTCTCTCTTCTCTTCGTCCCCCTCGGTCTCCCTCTCCCCCCCCGCTGTCTCTTCTGTCTTTTCCCCGCTCTCCCCTCGGGTCTCTTTTCCCGCTCTTCTCTCCCCCCTCTTCCTCCTTCCCTCTCTCTAACACTCTCTCTTTTCCCCCCTCTTTTTCCCCCTGTCTCTCCCCCCCGCTCTTCTCTTTTGTTCTCTCTGTCCCCCTCCCCCTCTCCCCCCTTTTCTCTCTGTCTCTCCCCCGCCCCTTCTCTTTTGTCCCCTTTTCCGCCTCTCTCTCTCTCTCCCCCCTCTCTCTCTCCCCCTTGTCTCTCTCTGTCTCTTTTTTCTGTCTCTCTCCCGCTCTCTCTCTCGTCTCTCTCCCGCTTCTCTGTCCCCTTTTCCCGCCCCTCTTCCTACCCCTCTCCCCCTCTCTCTGTCCCCCTCTTGCCTCTCTCTGTCTCTCTTCTGTCTCTTCTCTCTGTTTTCTCTCTTGTCTCTCCCCCCGCTCTCTCTCTCTCTCCCCCTCTTACTCCTCCCCTCTCCCCCCACTCTCTCTGTCTTCCCCGCTTCTTGTTCAAAGGCTTTTGTTCACGGGTTTGATTTTGGGACGGATTTCAGTCCGTATTGCGCCCTGTATTTGCGCTGCTTTAGGGGCTGGAACCCGTTCCCGTCTTTTGGGTTTTATGACAGGTCCCCTAGAAACTTTGGTTTCCATCTCCCCTCCCCCGCTCGGCGAATCCACCACGGGGGGAGAAAGTGACATGTTCATTATCCCGGTGGGATGCGCGCCGTGGATAATGCAAGTCTATGGGGCTGGTGAGCGGCTGCCCCTGCCCCGCCCCCGGCCCCGCCCCCACTACGCAGCATAATTGTGGGTGAAATCCGTCCCCGCAATTACGCCGTGGATAAGCCGTGTGAACCGCGCCTAACTCTTTCTACATTGTACATATTATTTCATACTTTGTTGCAGTTTGGACAATAGAAATGTATCAGTTTAGATGATTCTGTATTGAAGTCTATGGGGTCCATGAAAACAATGGATTCACCTAATGAACCGTAAGGGTCCCTCTCTGACATTCCAGAAAGTTGGGAGATTCGCATAGTGGAAGGAGCAGGGTCCCTCAGCAGCACAGAGGATTTCAGGAGAGAAATGTGCTGATCTTCTGGGAGGTCAGAGACTAAAATGGCATTAGTGGAAGGAGCAGGGTCACTCAGAAGCACAGAGTATTTCAGGAGAGAAGTGCATTGATCTTGTGGTAAGTCAGAGACTAAAACGACATTAGTGGAAGGAGCAGGGCCACTCAGAAGCACAGAGTATTTCAGGAGAGGAACGTGCTGATCTTGTGGGAGGTCAGAGACTAAAATGACGTTATTAGAGAGAGCACCGTCCACCAGAAGCACAGAGTATTTCAGTAAATGAGTGTGCAGATCCTGTGGTAAGTCACAGAGTAAGAATTACATAGTAAAAGAACAGAGTCCCCCAGCAGTGCAGAGTATTTCAGGACAGGAGTGTACTGATCTTGTGGTAAGTGAGTCAGAGACTAAAATGATGTCAGTGAAAGGAGCAGGGTCCACCAGAAGCACAGAGTATTTCAGGAGAGGTGTATACAGATCTTGTGGGAGCTCAGAGACTAAAATGACGTTAGTGAAAGGAGCAGGGTCCACCAGAAGCACAGAGTATTTCAGGAGAGGAGTGTACAGATCTTGTGGGAGGTCAGAGACTAAAATGACGTTAGTGAAAGGAGCAGGGTCCACCAGAAGTGCAGAGTATTTCAGGAGAGGAGTGTACTGATCTTGTGGTAAGTCAGAGACTAAAATGATGTCAGTGAAAGGAGCAGGGTCCCCCAGTAGCACAGAGTATTTCAGGACAGGAGTGTACTGATCTTGTGGGAGGTCAGAGACTAAAATGATGTCAGTGAAAGGAGCAGGGTCCCCCAGTAGCACAGAGTATTTCAGGACAGGAGTGTACTGATCTTGTGGGAGGTCAGAGACTAAAATGATGTCAGTGAAAGGAGCAGGGTCCCCCAGTAGCACAGAGTATTTCAGGACAGGAGTGTACTGATCTTGTGGGAGGTCAGAGACTAAAACATTAGTGAATGGAGCAGGGTCCCCAAGAAGCACAGAGTATTTCAGGAGAGGAGTGTACAGATCTTGTGGTAAGTCACACAGTAAGAGTTAAACAGTAAAGTAACAGAGTCCCCCAGCAGCACAGAGTATTTCAGGAGATGAGAGTGTAATGTGGAAGGGACAGAATACCACTGCTGACATTCAGGGTGTGGGGAAAGCTGGGTGTCCATAGTGATGATTGAGGATGAGGTGTGTGGGGGGCCTCCAGCTGCTGCTCCTGAATGTTTCATGCCCGGATCACCTCTCCGCTGACATCTCCAGCCTCACTTACAGATCAGGAGACGAGCGCTGAGCTGCGCTGATTGAATTACATACAAACCACCAGAGTAGGGGGCGATTGTGTAGAATCTCGAGGACACCGGAACCGAGACTACTCCTTCAACAGGATCTTTAACAGGCTTGCCAATCCCGATCCCCGCCCGAGGGGCAACCGGCCGCCCACCCAGCATACACCTGCCAGGAACAGCCCCTAAGAGACAAGACTCCTGGATATTATAATAGTACAGCAGCGTATAAGAGGAGGCGTTCCGTGATATCCCGTCAATATTAACAGAACAAGCAGAGTAATTAAGTAGTAGTCGACCCGATATCGCATCATATTACAGTACAGCAGCGTTAAGAGAGGAGCTTATAATAACAATCTAATACAGTACAGCATCGCTTATAAAGAGGAGCTCGTGACCGATATCCCATCTTATTACAGTACAGCAGCAGGTTAAAATCGAATGAGCGCCGAGAATCCCCGTTTATTACAGTAATCAGCAGCGTTATAAAGGAGTTCGGCCCCATATAACATCTTATTACAGTACAGCAAAGCGTTTATAAGAGGAGCGGGCTCTGATAAGTCCCAGTCTTATTACAGTACACAGCAAGTTTTATAAGATGAGCTGAAATCACATTCTTTTTACAGAACAAGCAGCGTTAATATGAGGAGTGGCCGATATCCCATCTTACTACAGTACGAGTGTTAAAAGAGGAGACGGGCCGCTATCACATCTTATTACATACACAGGCAGGTGTTAAAGAGAGGAGCTGATATCACATCATATTACAGTACAAAAGCAGCAGCGTTAAAAGAGTGTGTCGGCCGAATATCCCATCTTATAACAGTACAAAGCAGTGTTACTAAGAGGACGCGGATCCGATAACAACCTCTTATTACATACAGCAGCGTTAAAAGAGGGTTCGGGCCGAATATCCCATCTTATTCACAGTACAGAGCATAAGTTATAAGAAGGAGCGTCCGGATTCCATCTTATTAACAGTACAGCAGTGAGTTATCTACTTAGAGGAGATGCCGAATCCCATTCTTATTACGTACAGCAGCGTTATAAAGATGAGCGGCCGATATCCCGATCTAATATACAGTACAGCAGCCGTTATAAGATGAGCGGACGATAACCATCTTATTACAGTACCAGCAGCGTTATAAGATGAGCTTCCTATAAAAGAAAAAGAGAAAAAAGATTTAGGAAATAAGATCAAATTTTTTTTTTTTTTTAATAAAATAAAAAAATAACGGAAGATATAATAACATCTTCATTACATACAGCATGTTATAAGAGTAGTGGCCGAACATCGAACCATACATATTACAGTACAATGCACGTTATAAGAGGAGCGGCCGATATCCTCTTCTTATTACATGTACATCAGCGATTATAAGAGGAGGTGGAGCCGATAAACATCTTATTACAGATACAAGTACAGAGCGTTTTATAGATAGGATCGTCCGATACACATCTTATTACAGTACATGCAGTGTTATAAGAGGAGTGGCCGATATGACATCTTATTACTGTTAACAGCAGCGTATAGAGAGGATCGAGCCGAATATCCCATCTATTACAGGTACAGCAGCGTTATAAAGAAAGAGAGTGGCCGATAACACATCTTATTAACGTACAGCAGCGTAAATAATGAGGAGCGGACCGATAGTCACATCTTATTACAGTACAGCAGCGTTATAAGAGGAGCGAGAGGCCCGATAATCCCATCATATTCAGTACAGCAACGTTATAAAGGAGCGTCCGATATCCCATCTTTATACAGTACAGCTGTGTGATATAAGAGGAGCGGCCGATATCACCTCTTATTACGTACAGACAGTGTTATAAGAGGAGCTTGACGATATACCCATCTCATATTACAGTACAGCCAGCGTTATAAGAGGAGCGGCCGATATCCCATCTTATGTACAGTACAGCAGTGTTATATAAGAAGGGAGCGGACCGATATCCGTCTATAATTACACAGTACAAGCAGCGTTAATAAGAGGTGAGCGTCCGTATAGTCACAACTTATTACAGTACAAGCAGTGTTAAAAGAAGTAGGCAGCCGAAATCACATCTTATTACAGTGACAGCACAGCGTTAAAAGAGGAAGGGCCTATATCACAACTTATTACAGACCGGCAGTGTTTATAAGAGGAGCGGCCGATATCACATCTTATTACAGTACAGCATGCGTTATAGAAGAGGAGCGGCCGTATCCATCTCACATTACAGTAACAACAGCAGGTTATAAGAGGAGCGACAGAATAGCTAACAATCTTGGTTACATACAGCAGCGATATAAGGGGAGCGGGCTGGCCGATATCACATCTAATTACAGTACAGCAGTGATATAAGAGGAGCAGCCGATACCCATACTATTACAGTAGCAGCATGTGTTATAAGATGATGCAGACCAATATCAGCAATCTTATTACAGTACAGCAGCGTTACAAGACGTAGCGAACATATACGCATCTTATTACAGTACAGCAGCGTTATAAAGAGAGCGGCTGATTATCCATCTTATTACAGTACGCAGCGTTATAGAGAGAGATCTGAATATCCCATCTTATTACAGTACAGCAGTTGTTATAAGAGAGCTGCGGCTCCGATATCGACATCATTAATTACAGTACAGCATGCGTTATAATAAGATAAAGTCGGCCCGATAATCAACACTTATTAAATCAAGCCCCCATCAGCGTTATAATAGGATTCGGCCCGATATCCATCTATTACAGTACAGCAGCTTATAAGAGGAGCGGACCGGATATCACAGTATCACTTACTATACCGTACAGCACGTTGTATAAGATAGAGCGGTCCGATAGCCCATCATATTAAGTACAGGCAGCGTTATAAGATTGCGGGCCGATAGTCACATCTTAGTACATTACAGCAACGGTTAAAAGAGGAGCGCCGAAATCTCCATCTAATACAGTTACAGCATTCTGTTAAAGAGGAGATGCCGATATCCCAACTATTACAGTTCTGCAGCGTTATAAAAAGAGGAGCGCCAAATATCGAACTAATACAGTACAGCAGCGTTTATAAGAGGAGCGGCCGATTAATCACATCTTATTATCAGTACAGCAGAGATTTTATAAGAGAGAGACTGATATCAATTTTATTACAGTACAGCAGCGTTAACAGGGAGTCTGCCAGATATCACATCTTAATTACAATACAAGCAGCGTATAAAGGAGCTGATATCCCATCTATTACAGTACAGCATTGTTATAAGAGGAGCGGGCCGATATCACAATCTAGTATACAGTACATCAGTGTTAATAAAGGCTAGCTTGTCCGAGATATCACAACTTATTACAGTACAGTGATGTGTTATAATAGAGGATCGGTCCGATACACATTCTTATTACATGTAACAGCATTGTTATAAAGAGGGAGCTCCGAATCACATCTTTAATCACAGTACAAAGGCAAGTGTATAAATTGAGCGGGCACGATATCCCATCTTAATTACATTACAGCAGCAATAAAAGAGGAGCGGACCGATATCACCAACTTATACAAGTACATAGCATGTTATAAAGAGGATCGTACCGTAAAACGACATCTTCAATTACAGTACAGCAGTTGTTATAAATGGAGCGGCCGATATCCCACTTCATTCACAGTACAGCAGCGTTTAATAAGAGGAGGTGCCGGATATACACATCTTATTACAGTAACAGAAGCGTATAAGAGAGGAGCGGCCGATATCAAAACTATGTCTTATTACAATTACAGCAGCGTTATAAGAAGAGGTTCCGATATCACATCTTATTAACAGTACAGACAGCGTTATAATAGGATCGTCCGATAACCCATCTTAAATACAGAACAGCAGCGTTATAAGAGGAGCGGACCGCATATCACATCATTATTACAGATACAGTCAGTATTATAAAGAGGAGTCGGCCGATCTACCATCTTATATACAAAGTACAAGCAGAGTTAAAAGAGGAGCGAGGAGCCTGATATCACATCTTAATACAGTACAGCAGCGTTATAAGAAAGATGATTAATTCACATCTTATTACAGTATCAGCAGTGTTATAAGAGGAGCGGCTTGTATATCCCAACTTATATAGAACAAGCCAGCTTAAACGAGTGAGCGGCCGAATAACTACCCATCCTTAATACATTACAGCAGTGTTATAAGAGGAGCGGCCGATATCAAAATCTTATTACAGTACAGCGCGTATTAAGAGGCGCGCCGATATCACAGCATATTACAGAAGACAGCAACGTTATAGAAAGTGCGTCCATATCAGCCATCTTATTACAGCTAGTCAAGCAGCGTTATAAGATGAGCGTCGGCTCGATAACCCCATCTCATTACAGAACAGCAGCGTTATAGAGGATCGGTCTATATCCCATCATATTACAGTACAGAGGAAGTGCAGCTGATAAAGAAGGAAGCGACCGAGTATCCCATCTTATTACAGTACAGCAGCGTTATAAGTATGAGCGTGACCAATATCCCATACTTATTACCGTACAGCATCGTTATAAGAGGAGAGGCCGATTCACAGTCTTATAGACAGTACAGCAGTGTTATATAGAGTAGCGGGCCGATATCCCATCTTATTAGCAGTACAGCAGTGTTATAAGAGAGTATCGGCCGATATCCACTTATTACAGTACAGGCATCGTTTATAAGAGGAGCGGCCGAATAAATATATCGCATCTTATTACAGTACATCGAGCGTTAAGAGGAGCGCCTATATCCCAACTTATTACATTTAAACAGACAGCGTTATAAATGAGGAGCGGCCGATATCCCATCTTATTACGCAAAGACAGCAGTGTTATAAGACAGGAGATGCCGATATCCCATCTAAATAACAGTACAGTAGGTAAATAAATAGAAGATCTGATATCACGTAACATTTTACAGTACAGCAGTGTTATAAGAGGGAGCGGATCCGATATCCCATCTTTTTTACAGTACAGCAGCTTATAAGAGAGATATGCCCGAAATCTACCCTTTAATACAGCTACAGCATGTTTAATACGAGAAAGCAGATATCAGATCTTATTACAGTACAGCAGACGTTATACATAGGAGCAGATATCACATCCTATTACAGTACAGCAGCATTTATGAAGAAGAGGAGCTGCCCGAATCCCTCATCTTATTACAGTACTAGCAGCGTTTATAATAGAGCGACCGATATCACCACTTATTCAGTACAGCAAGCGTTTATAAGAGAGTGGCCGATAATCCCATCTTATTACACGTCATCAGCAGTGTTTATAAGAGGAAGCGGACGCGAAAATCACATCTTATTACAGAACAGAGCAGCGTTATATAGAATGTGAGCGTCCGATAACTCCCCATCTTATTACAGTACAGCAGTCGTACATAAGATGAGCTGATATCCCGATCATATTACAGTACAAGCATCATTATAATATTAGCGAGCCGATATCACATCTTTATTACAGTTCAGCAAGCATTATAAGAGGAGCTGAATTATCCCATCTTATTACATGTACTGCATAGCATTAATTAAATAGGAGCGCCGATACACAAACATCTTATTACAGTACAGCATTTTTATAAAGGAGCAGTGACATATCGCATCTTATTTTACAGTACAGCAGTCAGTTTAAAAAAGGACGGTCTTATATCCCATTCTTATTACATTACAAGCAGTTTATAATAATATGGTAGAGTATCAGATATCACATCTTATTACAGTACAGCAGTGTTAATTTGAGAGGATCAGAGGCCGATAATCCCATCTTATTACAGTACAGAAGTGAGTTATAAAGAGAGGAGCTTATATCACATCTTATACCAAGTACAGCAGCGATAAAAGGAGCGGCTGATATCCCATCTTTTACAGTAAAGGCAGTGTTATATAGAGGAGCGGCCGTTATCATAACAATTCTTCATTACAGTACAGCAGGTGTTATAAGAGAGCGTCCGATATCACATCTTATTACAGTACAGCAGTGTTATAAAGGAGCGGAGACCGATATCACATCTATATTACAGTACAGAGTCAGTGTTATAAGAAGAGGCTGATATCACTTCTTATTACATCTAACAGCACGTTATAAAGAGGAGCCTGCCGATATCCCAATACTTAATACAGTACAGCAGCGTTATAAGAGGATCGGTTCCGAATATCAATCTTATTACAGTAACAGCAGTGTAATAATAGGAGCGGACCCGTATATCACCATCTTAATACAGTACAGCAGATTCGTTGTACGCGAGCGGGCCCGATAACACATCTCTTATAACAGTACAGCATCGCTAAAAAGGAGCGGCGATATCACATCTTTATAACATACAGCAGCGTTTAAAAGAGGAAGGCGACCGATATCACAAATCGTTTATTTACAATACAGCAGCGTTATAATAGAAAGTGCTTGCCGATAATCACTCTTCTTAAAGTACAGCAGCGATATATGATGAGCGGCCGATATCACATCTTATTACATTACATCAGCGTTATAAGATCGCGGCCGATTTCACATCTTATTACAGGACAGACAGCGTTAAAGAGGAGCGCCGATATCCCATCTTATACAGAAGCAGCAGCCCCCCCCTTAATAAGAGTGAGGCGGCCGAAATCACATCATTTTACAGTAACATCATGTTATAATAGAGCGGCCGATATCACATCTTAATGTACAGTACAGTATTTTTATAAGAGAGCTGATATCACATCTTATTACAGTACAGCAGCATTATAATGAGGATCTGGCCCATAACTCCATCTTATTAACAGTACAGCAGCGTTATAAGAGGAGCACCGATAACCACTTATTACATGTACAGCAGCGTTCTAAGAGGAGCGGCCGATAACACATCTATTACAGTACAGCCGGTGGGGTGGGTTTAATAATATGAGCGGGCCGATATCACATCTTAATACAGTACAGAAAGTTGTTAAAGAGGAGCTGATAATCACAACTTAATACAGTACAGCACATTATACAGATGAGCGCCGTTATCCCATCTTAACAGTACAGACATCGTTATAAGAGGAGCGCCGATATCCCATCTTATTACAGTACAGCAAGCGTTTTTATAAGAGGAGTATCCTATATTCCATCTTAATACAGGACATCATTAGTTATAAGAGAATCCTGATATCACATCTTATTACATACAGCAGCGTTAAAAGAGGAGCGTGATAACACATCTTATTAACAGTACAGCATCAATTAAAAGAGAAGCGGCCCGATAACCCATCTTATTACAGTAAGCAGCGTTATAAAGAGTAGCGACGACCGATATCCAACTTATTACAGTACCAGTCAGCGTTATCAGAAGGAGTGTGCCGATATCCCATCTTATACGTACAGCAAGTTTATAAATGACGGCCGATATCACATCATATTACATTAACCAGCAGCGAAAAAATAGAGCGGACGATATCCCAACTTATTACAGTACATCAGCGTTATAAGAGTATCTTATATCCCATCTTAATAAATACAGCAGCATTATAGGAGTATCGATCCCGATATCACATCTTATTACAGTACAGTCAGCGTATAAGAGGAGCAGAATATTCCCATCTTATTACAGTACAGCAGCGATATAAGATGGAGCGGAGAAATCTAAACTCCTCCCGATAACACAACTTATATCAGTACAGCACGTTATAAGAGGACTTCCAGATAACCCCACTTATTAACAGTAACAGCAGCGTATAATAGGAGCGGGCCTGATATCCCAAATCTTATTACAGTCACAGCAGTGTGAATAGAGGATCGAGTTCCGATACCCACTTATATACAGTACAGCATCGTTTATAAGATTAAGCGGCGCCGATATCACATCCTTATTAAGTACAGCCGCGTTATAAGAGGAGCGGCAGGCCGAAATCACAGTCTTATTACAGTACAGCAGTGTTATAAGGGAGCAGCCTATATATTCCCAATCTTATAACAGTTACAGCAGCAGCTTTATAAGGGGAGCGTAAGCGATATCCCATCTTATTACAGTACAGCAGCGGTATAAGAGGATCGGCCGATAACGTAATCTTATACAGTTACAGCAGCGTTATAGAGTATGCGGCGATTATCACATATTATATACAAGTCACATGCAGTGTTTATAAGAGGAGAGGCTGATAACACACTTATTAACAGACAGGCAGCGTTATATAGATTGAAGGGCTTCCGATATCACATCTTATTACAAACAGGCAGCGTTACATAAGAGAGTCTTATATCCCATCTTATTACAGTACAAAGCAGTGTTAAAAGAGGTAGCGGACGGCCGATATCTACATCTTATTACAGTATCAGCAGTGTTATAAGAAGCGGCTGATATCACATCTTATTCCAGTACAGTAATTGTTTATAATAAGACGTCGACCATATCACAAACTATTACGTTACAGCAGTGTTATAACTGGCTCCGGAACCGAATACCATCTTTATTACAAGTACAGCAGACAATATAAGAGGATCGGCCGATATCACATCTTACTTACCTATACAGCGCAGTGTTATATAGAGGAGAGGCACGATATCACATCTTATTACAGTACAGTAGTGTTTCTAATAGGATCGACCGATAACAAATCAAATTACAGTACAGCATGTATAATAAATTGGAGCGAGCCTGATATCCCCATCTTATTACAGTAGACAGCAGGCAGTTATACAGAGGGCGGCGATATCCCATCTTATATACAGTACACAGAGATATAAGAGAGCGGCCGATATCCCATCTTAATACTAGAACTAAGGCAGCGATAAAGAGAGATCTTAAACAATCGTTATAAACAGTACAGCAGCGTTTATAAGAGAGCGGCCGATTATCCCAACTATTACCAGTACAGTCAGCGATTATACAATAAGCGGAGCGGGCCGATATCACATCTTTTATTATCAGTGTACAGCAGCGTTTATAAGAGTGAGCGGCCGATATCCCATTCGATATTACAGTACAGCAGCGTTATAATATACAGCGTCGATAACACATCTAATTACAGAACAGCAGCGTAATAATAAGGAGCGGCGATAATCCCATCTTATAATACGTACAGCAGCTGTTATAAGAGGAGAGGGCCGATCTCCCATCTTAATACAGTACACAAGACTTATAAGAGGAGCGACCGAGTATCGCATCTTATTACAATACAGTAGTGATATAAGAGAGTGATCTGGCCGATACCCAACTTATTCACATTAAAGCAGTAGATATAAGAAGGAGCTTCCTGATATCCCTGCAACTTAATACAGTAACAGCATTATAATAAGATGAGGAGCTGATATCACTTCTTGATTGACAGTACAGCAGCGTGAATATGAGGGTCGCGTGCCGAAATCAACATCTTATTACAGTACAGCAATCTGTAATAAGAGTATCTACCGCTATCACATCTTATTTACAGTAACAGTAGTGTTTATAATATGAGCGGTGAAAAATTGAAGTTGGTTTAAGAACAAGCCGATATCCATCTTATTAGTACAGTACAGCAACGTATAAGAGGATGAGCTGATATCACATCTATATTTACGTACAGCAGTGGTAATAAGATGAGTCAGCCGATGTGTCCATCAATTACCTACAGCAGCGTTATAATAGGTGCGGCCAATGATCCCATCTAATACAGTACAGCGCATATGTTCAAATAAGACTGATATCACATCTTATTACAGAACAAGCAGCGTTATAAATGGAGCGGGTCCGATATCACATCTTATTACAGACAGCATCGTATAAGAAGGAGCGGCCGCGATATCCAATCCTTATAACAGTAAACAGCAAGCGTATACGTAGGAGCTGATATCACATCTTATTACAGTACAAGCATTCGTTAAAGAGGAGCTGGCTGATATCCCAACTTATTACAGTACAAGCCAAGTCAGCGATATACGAGAGAGCTGATATCACATCTTATTACAATAGTAACAGCAGTTTATAACAAGAGGAGCGCCGATAACACATCTATTACAGAACAGCAGCGTTATAAGATGATGCGGACGCGATAACCCATCTTATTACAGTACAGCATCGTATAAGAGGAGCGGCCGTAATCACATCTTATTAACAGTACAGCATCGTATAAGAGGAGCTATATCAACATCTTTATACAGTAACAAGCAGCGTATAAGAGGAGGCGGCCGATATCCCATCACTACTAACATTACAGCATCGTCTTATAAGAGGAGCGGGCGATATACATCTTATTACAGTACAGCAGCTGTTATAAGAGGAGCGGCCCGATATCCCATCTTATTACAGTAAACAGCAGCGTTATAAAGGGAGCGTCCCGATATCCACACTTATTACAGTACAGCCCGTTATAAGAGGAAGCGACGATATTTCGCATCTTATTACATAACATAGTGTTATAAGAAGTAAGCGTCCGATATCCCCATCTTAGTTACAGTATAGCATTGAGTATAAGACAGGAGCGGCCGATATCGCATCTATTACAGTACAGCAGTGTTATAATATGAGGAGCTTTATCAGCATCAATTACAGTTAGCAGGTCAGCGTTATAAGAGGAACTGTCCGATATCCGTCTTATTACAGTACAAATCAGCGTTAAAAATTGATTGGTTGCCTATATAACTTCTTATTACAGTACAGCAGCGTTATAATAGGAGCGACCGATATCGCATCTTATTACAGAACAGTAGAAGTTTATAGAGGAGCGGTCCACCGATATCCCATCATATTACAGTGAAAGCAGTGTTATAAATGAGCGCCGATATCGCAACTTATAACAGTACACTGTGTTATCAAGAGGTATGATCTTATAATCACATCTTATTACAGTACAGCAGCGTTATCAGAGGAGCTGGCCGATATCCCATCTTATTACAGTACAGGCATCAGTATATAAGGGACTTCCGATATCACAGTCTTATTACAGTACAGCAGTGTTAAAATGAGGAGACTGATATCAAATCTTATATAACAGTAAAGGTCAGCGTTATTGAGGGCGGCCGATATCACATCTTATTAACAGTACAGCCGTGTATATAAGAAGGACGGCAGATACATCACCATCTTATTACAGTACAGCGAGTGTTATAAGAGGAGCGTTCCGTATAACCCATCTTAGTACAGTACAGCAGCGTTATATGAGGAGCGGTCCGAATAATCCCATCATAATTACAGTACATCATTCGATATATGATGAGCTAGCCGATATCACCATCATATTGACAGAATAGCAGGTTATAAGAGTAGCGGCCGAAATCGCATCTATTACAGAACAGCCATTGTTATAGATAGGAGGATCATGATCTCACATCTTATAACAGTACAGCAGCGTATAAAAAGTAGTCGCCGATATCCAATCTTATTACAGTACAGCAAGCGTATATGAGGGCGGCCGGATATCACATCTTATTACAGTACAGCATGATATAAGAAAAGGAGCTGATATCACATCTTTATTACAGTAAAGCATCGTTATATGAGGGGAGCGGCCGATATCACATCTTATTACAATACGCAGCAGTGTATCAAGAGGATCGGACAGAAATCACAATCATATTATACACAGTAACAGCATTGTTATAAGAGGGATGCGGACCGATATCCCATCTTATTACCGAACATGCATGCGTTATATGAGGAGCTGGACGATATCCCAACTTATTACAGTACACGAGCGTGTTATAAGAGGAGCGGCCGATAACACATCTTATTACAGTACAGCAAGTGTTATAAGATAGAGGTGTCCGATATCCCGTCTTATTACAGTACAGCAGCGTTATATTGAGGAGCGGCCTATATCCCATCCTATTACAGTAACAGCAGCTGTATAAAGGCAGCTGAACCGATAACCCATCTTATTACAGTACAGCAGCGTTTAATAAGAGAGAAGCGGCCGAAATCCCATCTTAATTACGATATCAGCAGCGATTATAATAGGAAGCTGACCGATATCCCAACTTTATTATAGTAACAGCATTGTTATTAAGATGGAGCGGGCCTCGAAATCGCCATCTTATAACAGTAACAGCACAGCGTTATAAGAGGAACGTCCAGATATCCCGACTTATTGACAGTACAGCAGTCGTTAAAAAATTGGCCGATACATCACATCTTTATTACAGTACAGCATGTTATAAGAGTAGCGACCGTATATCGCATCTTATTACAGTTACAGTAGAGTTATAAGAGGAGCGTCACCTCAATCTACATCTTTATTACTTACAGCATCGTCATAGAGGAGCGTTGCCGAATATTCCCATCTTATTACAGTATAGCAGTGTTTAAAATGAGTCAGCGGACCGATATCGCATCTTATTACAGTACAGCAGTTGTATAAGATGATGGAGCTGATATCACTCTTATTACAGACAGCAGCGTATACAAATGTGAAAGGGCCGATAACCCTCCTATACAGTAATAGCAGCGTTATAAGAAGTAATATGATTGGCCGAAAACCAACTTATTACAGTACAGCATGTGTTATAAGATGAGCGGACGATATCGCAATCTATTCCATGTACACCAGCGTTATAAAAAAAAAAATAAAAGTGAAGGAGCTGATATCCCATCTTAATTACAGTACACGAGCGATATAAGAGGACGCTGAAATCCCATCTATTACATTACAGCAGCATATAAGAGGAGCGGCCGATATCACATCTTATTACAGTACAGCATGAGTTATAAAGAGGAGCGGCCTATAACACATCTATTACAGTACAGCAGCGTTTAAAAGAGGAAGCGGTCCTATATCACATCTATTACAGAACAGCATCATTATAAAGGAGCGCGTCCGATTCACATCTGTATTACATTACAGCAGCGATATACAGAGGACGGTACCGTTATAGTCAACATCTTATACAGTACAAGCATCATTAAAAAGAGCAGCGGATGAGCGAGACGGATAACCCATCTTATTCAGTACATGCATGTGATTATAAGAATTAGCGGCCGAATCACATCACTATTAACAGTACAGCAGCGTTATAAGAGGGAGCGGACCTATATCGCCAACTATTACAGTACAGCAGCGTTAAAAGAGTGAGTGGCCTATATCAACATCTTATAACAGTACATGCAGTGTTATAATACAGAGGAGCTGAATATCACATCTTATTACATATACATGCAGCGTTATAAGAGGTGAACGGCCGCATCCCCGTCTTATTACAGTACAGCAGCGTTATAAGAGGATTGGCCGATATCACATCATTTTTACAGTTCATCAGTGTTTAATAAGAGTAGCGACCGATATCAGGCATCTATTACCAGAAAGCAGCGTTATAAGAGAGCTGAAAACCCATCTTATTAACAGTACAAGTAGTGTTATAAAAGGACGACCGATATCGCATTCATATTACAGTACAGAATTGTTATAAGCATGAGGCGTAACCGCTCTCTTATAACACTGCTAATACTGTAATAAGATGGGATAATCAGTGGCCGCATCCTCTTATAACACTACTGGTACTGTAATAAGTATGCTAAATCGTTCGCTCCTCAAATAACACTACTAGTTACTGTAATAAGAGGGATATCAGCCCCCCCTCTTATAACCTGCTGTACGAAAAGTGGATATCGCCCCCTCTTAAAACCCTCTGTACTGAATAAGATAATATCGGCCCCCCCTTTAAAAAACCTGCTGTACGTAATAGGGATATCGGGCCGCCCTCTTAAACCTCGTACTTTAATAAGGTGATACGCCCTCCTTTAAAAACCTGCTGTACTTAATAAATGTGATATCGGCCACCTCTTTAATCATCTGTTACGTTTAAATTTTTATATCGGCGTCCTTTTTTTCCTGCTGTACGGAATAAATGGTTTTATCGCCGTCCTCTTAAAAAACACTCTTGACTGAATTTAAAGGATTTTCGCCGCTCCTTTTTAAAAACCTGCTGTTGAAAAAAATGTGAAAAATCGCCGCTCTTTATAACCTCTGTACTTAATTTAATAAGGCCGACCTAAAAAGGGGGGAAAAGGGCGGGGATATCCCCGCCCTTTTTTTAAACTGCTTATGAAAAAAATGTAAAAGCCGCTCCTTTTTAAAACGCTCGTACGTAAAAAGGGATTGGAAACCCCCGCTCTTTAAAAACCTAGAATGTAAAAAGTTTTTGGATATCACCCCCCTTTTAAAACCTCTTTTTTAAAATGGATGATATCAGCTTTTAAATCGTGATGAAAAAAATTATTCGCCCTCCTCTTATAAAAAAGCTTACTTAAAAGGTGATATCGGCACTCCTCTTAAACGCTGCTTACTGTATTAAAATTTTATACGGCCCCCCCCCTATAACCTCGTACTGTAAAAGAGTTAATTATCGCCCTCCTCTTAAACCTCGTAGTTAATAATTGGAAAACGCCCCCCCTCAACCATGCTTACTGTAAAAAGATTATATCGTTCCCCCTCTTTAACCTCGTACGTAAAAAGAGGGAATCCCCCCGGCCCTTTTAAAAAACACTGTACTGTAATAAATTTAAAAGGCGCCCCTTTTAAACCTCGTACTGAAAATTAAGATTGGAAATATCCCCCTCCCTTAAAACCCTGCTGTACAGTTTAAATAGGATATCGGCCGTCCTTTATAACCTCCGTACTGTAAAAAAAATGGATTTCCCCGCCCCTCTTTAACACTGCTTACAAAATAATTGGGATATCCCGCTCCTCTTATAACCTCGTATGTATAAAAATTATTTTTCGGCCGTCCTCTTAAAACCTTTGTACGTTTTAATTGTAAAATTTCCCGCTCCCTTTATAACCTCTTACTGTAAAAGTTTGGAAATTTCGCCCTCCTCTTAAAACCCCCGTGTACTGAATAAAGGGATACCCCTTTCCCTTAAAACCCTGCGTACGGAAATTTAATTTTGTTTTTCGCCGCTCCTCTTAAAACGCTGCTGAAAAAGAAAAAGGAAATATGGGCCGCTTCTTAAAAACCTCCGACTGTATAAGGGGTTTATCGGCCGCTCCTTTTAACGCGTATGAAAAAGATGAAAATTTCCCGTCTCTATAAAAAGGACTTAATAAATGTATACGGGCCGCCCCTTTAAACCTCTTACGGAATAAGATGGAAATCCCGCCCTCTTAAAACCTCAGTCGTATAAATTTTTTGGATTCGCCCCCCCTTTTAAAACCCTCTTTACTGTAATAAATTTTTATATCGGGCCGCCCCTTTATAACCTGCTGCTTAAAAAAGTGGGATTTCAGCCCCTCTTAAAACCCTGCTTAACTTAAAAAAGATGTGTAGCCGGGTTCTCTTATACGCTGTTTACTTAATAAGAGGAATCCCCCTCTCTTATAACCCGGGGGACTGAAAAGATGTGAATGGGGCTCCTCTTATAACGTGCGTACTGTAATAAGATTGAATCGGCCGCTCCTCTATAACGCTCTTACTGAAAAAAGATGGGTTATCCCCCTCCCTAAAACCCCCTTTGGAAACTTTTTAAAGAAAAATATTGGCGCCCCCTTTTTAAAAAATGGGCTGTACTGAAATAAGTTTGGATACGGCCCTCCTCTATAAACCTGCTGTATGTAAAAGATGGATATCGGCCCCTTTTTAAACTCTGTACGTAATAAAAAGGGATACCCCTCCCTTTTAAACCCCTGCTGTACGTAATAAGTGGAAAACCCGTCCTTTTATAACCGCTGTACTGGTAATTAAGAGGGATACCCCCTCCTCTTAAAAACCTGCTGTACTGTAATAAGATGGTATGGCCGTCCTTTATAACCTGCTGTACGTAATAAAGGGGTTATCGGCCGCCCCTCTTATAACACTGCTGTACTGTAAAAAAAGGGAACGGCCCTCCTTTATAACGCGGGCTTTACTGTAATAAGATTGGATATCGGCCCCCCTTTTTAAACCTTTACGTAAAAAGAGGGATATCCCCTCTCAAAATAACACTGTACTGTAAAAGATGTGATATCCCCTCCTTTATAACCCGGCGTACGTAATAAGATGGATATCCCCTCTTTTATAACCGTTTCCCCTGAAATAAAAGGATATGGGGCCCCCTCTTAAAACCCTCTGTACTGTAATAAGTTGGGGATATGGCCGTCCTTTAAACCTGCTGTACTTTAAAAAGATGGATATCGGGCCCCCCTTATAAGCTGCTTATGTAAAAGGGATCCCTCCTTTTAAAACACCTGTATGTAATAAGATGGATATGGCCCCCCCTCCCTTTTTAAAACACTGGTACGTAAAAAAGTTTTGGATATCGGCCGCCCTTTTTGGGAATTTGATTATCCCCCTTTTAAACCCTGCTGTACTGTAAAAAGAAAAGGATATCGGGCTCCTCTTATAACCTGTGTACTGTAATAAGATGGGTATCGGCCCCCCTCTTAAAAACCTGCTGTACTGTAATAAGATGGGATATCCCCTCCTCTTATAACCTTTTGACTGAATAAGATGTAAAGGGCCCCCTCCCTTTATAACCTGCGGTACTGAAATAAGTTTGTTTATCGCCGTCCC